>JAOTQQ010000010.1:3796804-4036340 GCA_026546715.1 Gallinago undulata
CTCATCTATCCCACACTTCCTTAATTTTCTAATGAGGATGTTATGGGAGACAGTGTCAAAAGCCTTGCTGAAGTCAACGTAGATGACATCTGCTGCTCTCCCTTCATCTAACCAATCAGTTAGAACATCATAGAAGGCTATTGGACTGGTCAAGCATGATTCACCCGTGGTAAATGCGTGTTGACCAATACTGATAACTTCTTGATCTTCAGAGTATTCTTTCAAGTCTCCCAGTCACTGCTCCAAGGCCAAAATCCCTGAAGCACGTCTTCATCATATGAAGCGCTGACACTGCGGATTATATCACGAAATGCAACTTTCCCCAGACTCATACTGTAAAACACATCATGCAAACTTGGGGTGCAAAGCACTAGTATTCAACAAACACATCCAAATATGTACATACTAGTATCACTTAAGTCAAAAGACAGACTGTACTCTTTGATATGCACACAACAGACTTCAAGCTGTTTTCATAGCCAGAAAACATCTACACAGAGGCCACAGAGGCATCTGTGGATGCACCACAAGAGCAGTCCTCAGTTTGTGAGCTTTGAAATGCAAATGCTCTTTTAGAACTTGAAAACACTTGACCAACAAACCTGCCTCTGTAGATTATAACATAGTGATACCTGTATCCTGATCAGCAACACAAAGAGTTAAGATAGTTTTGGATTAAGCCACCTTTTTGCAAGGTCATTTATTTCAACTTGCACTCTCCCTTGCAACAGTTTCTAGTGGTAGTTTCTAGAAACTGCATTCCAAGCTCACAGTTGGATGCCTTGCATATAGATAAATGCATATATATTAGAACTGCTCCAAGGAACTTAAAAGGGAGTAAGTATACTTCATCCATCTCCCTTCCTTTCTAGTACTTAAAAATAGTCTGCCAGCAAATACTGCACGCTTAAAGATCATGAATCACTTCAATAATTAAAAAAAGAACATTAACCCAACAGTGCTCTCTCCTGGGACTCTAGCTTCAGCCAACTAGTAAGTCATTAGCTGAACTGTGCAGTTTCACCTCAAATCACAGCAGTGCACCAGAGCTGCTCCTTGATTTATCTTCTATTTCAACACAGATTATCTGTTAGTGTTTGAGGTTATTTGTTCTCTTTCCCTGTCACAGAGGTAATTAAGTATGTAAGAAAGAGCAACACACAGTTCCAGGAGTGAGTTTTTCATGTCATACCATCAAATCAAATTATATATATGGGGACCTGCAACCATGCTGATTCTGTTCTTCCTGACCCCCTAACTGCAGATTTTCCTAAAAGCCACTTCAAATGAATACTTTATCCATTAATTAAAAATTGGAATAGACAAAAGATGTGGCTCTATTGCAGTTACCAGGCCTGCTAGCTAGGCATGGTTACTGTAAATGACCTAGTTAGAAATGGATATACATGAGAGAAAGCTGCAGAAATCTCACACTCAATCAGCACTACAGCCTACACCAGCACACTATGCCTTTAGTCACATTTCCCTACCCAGCTGTGCTCTGTTCTACCAAAAGCAACAATCCCTCCAAACAGCACAAACACTTTAGGGTTCTGAGCCACCTGGTTACTTTGGCATTAGACAAGCAAGGCACAGGGGAAGATACAGGGAAGGAAAATGCATATGCTCTGTTCCTCATTTTACACAATTAACTTGTAAACCAAGCCTGTCAGATCAGGTAAACTGTTCCTTTTTGGATGGGTACCCTCCTTGCTTAAGGGGGCAGGAGGGCAGCAAGGTTCTACAGCTTGCGGGTCTCTGCCCTTTCTACTGCGTCATGTGTCACAGTGATGAGCATCACACCACAGGGAGAGACAACAGCTTGTTCTTTTACATTATCTTCTCTCTTAGAAGACACAAGGGCTGAAGACAGCCATAATTATCTCCAAATAGCATTTCCAATCCCTCTTCCTTCCAATGCAGTAAACATAGGAAACAAGCAGCACTACATGATCCAGTTGTCTCACAAAGAAAAGATGGAGAAAATACAGGGCAACTGTTTGGATTTTGAGTATGTCACAGAAAAGCTTAACAGACCAAATCACAAAACACAGCAGCTATAAGGCTAGAACACAGAATGGTCATTCTCATCTATTATTCCTACCTCATCTGTGAATAGGCAAAGATTTTCTACAGGCACACCTGGAACACGCTATCACCACACCCAAACTTTTCCTTGTCATTATCAGATACAGACACACAACTAGAAGCATGACATTTTCCATGCCTTACAAAAGTCACTCCATTTTAAACTATTTTAGAAAGCCAAGCATCATCATGCTTATTTAAGTCCAATTCCTCACTGTCCATCTTGTCAAACATCCAAGAGAGGAGTGGAAGGTGGAAAAAGCATCAGAATCAGCATGTGTGATGAGTGCTAGAAATAGAATAAAACCAAAACCAGAAATAAAGCAGTGGATCAACAGGAACTAGATAGACTGCAGAACAGCACAGTTGAAAAGGACATCCCCTACTGTTGGTTCACAGACAGGAGACACTACAGAGGATGCTACACACATTTTGACCATCTTGTACTGACAGACCACCACAATCAAATAGCATACATCTTCAGTGGCTCAAAATCGGTGTAGCACCCAGAAGTGTAGCGGAATATTTAGAAGCACACAGAACTGCTGTGCAAAGCTGACAAGCAACAGAAACTGAATAACTCTCTGAAATCAAACAACATCAGCAGGCACTGCCACAGGGACTACCATTTTGTTTTACACCAAGCTTTCAAGTCAAATCCTGTAACCAGACATGGGAATGGCAAAGCAAGCAGTCTCAAAGCATTCAAAGTGAAGTAAAGGTGTCCAGGACATATGAGGTCTTAGAGGCAGCCAGTGGTATAGCTACCACAAAGAAAAAGAAGATACTATATCCAGAAGCAGCATATCAAAGATATATGAAGGAGAGCAGAAGAAAGGACAAACTGCAGTTCTCATCTAGAAGCAACATCCATTTCAGTCTATCACTTGAGATGTTCCTCTGGTTGCCATTACAACTATAGAGCGCTTTTCTATTTGTTCTGTGTTTAACATTACAACATCGTCCAGGAAAATGCTGGCATCCTCCTTGCTAGATGCTGAGGGCCAGCACAGCTCACACTCGTTCAACAGTGTTTAAGACACTGAAATACAACTGACATCCACCAGCATACCCATAAAATCACTGACCTTAAAAGACCTACTTATTGTAACTCTAGAAGCCCACAATGGAGCAGGGACAAAACTCAAGCCTTCAAGTGTCTCATGTTAGCCCTCTAAGCAACATGCCATTATACCTTTAAATAGAAGTTGAAAATATATCTTTCTGTTCATATGCCATCTAAGAACAAAAGGCTTGATCCGGCCTTTCATGAAGGGGTACACTCTAGTCAAACCCAAGTCCTTCGAAATCAAACGCTTGTTAATTCTTACATACAAAATGCAATGAAATTCACCTTATCTAAGTTGCTGACTGCACACCTGATCCAGCTAAGCTTGAATATTGTTTACCTCCTATAAGGAAGTAACTTATTTCAGAACCTACAGGACTGAAAAAAATGTCTAACTTCATCCTGCACCTGCCTCCCCAATAAAGACTTATCAGAGCATGGAAGAGTTACTGATCTGCATTTCATTACCTTAGAAACTCATTGCAGTATGCAAGTCTTTTCCCAGACCCCAGATCTCTATTTCAGAGTAGATTACTAATAAACTTATGTACCATAACCCTTTGCATTAAGTAGCTTAGTCCATACTGATGCTCACTTGCCCTATATGCTTCATGTCTATCCTATGAGGAGAATATATACATAAGTCATGGGTTCACATGGCTGCAGTACGCATGACAAGTGTGACAATGGGTGAAACTGGGGTGACATCTTGCTCTGCAACACACCGAAGTAAGGCATATAGAAGCATTTATTAAGCATGATGCACTAAAAGAATATGTTAAACACAGGCAGGCCAGATGAACATCTTGCCAAAGATAAGGTGTTATCATCAGCATTTTTTTTTAATTAAGAAGTAACACATGCCATGAAAGTCCATAAAAACACAATTGTATCCCATAAGTCAGGTCCCTCCTCTCCTACAGTGTCTTTTAGTATTGCTGTTTCACACTACTGATCCCCAAATGAATTTAAGGTTCCTTCCTTAACCAAGAGCCCAGAACTCCAGCACCTCATCCTTCAGGGCATAAATCAAATTCAGTTCAAGAGAAAAGCTTGGCTTTAGAAATCTGTTTGCAAAAAACCCCAAACGAGGGTGAATGTTCAAGGGGATATTTCCAAGTCATTCACGTAATTACAGAGCAACAGATGCTTTAGAAATAGTAAACCGCAGTTCTATGTAGAATTGAACAAATTCTCAAAATCAGTGCTTAAATTGCCTTCTGATACAGGCACATTACAGTTCAGCTACAAGCACAGTATTTCCCAGACAGTCAACTAAATTCTTTGTCTTATAAACAGAATCTTTACAGAAAGTTTAGCCAAACATAATATTATTCTGTCAGGTGCTGCGCTCTACTTGCTTCATTTTCTTCCTGGGGATGACAGTCTCCTCCAAGATCCAGAATTTTTTCAAGAGGCAAGGGAATTGGAATTACGCGTTTTCTGCCCCTTGGCAGCATGCACAGCCTTCCCATAATTATCTCTTCACTCTACAAGTCACTTGGTAGTTAAACATGGTACATATTCCAGCTTGTACTGATCATCAAGGTCAAAACATACTCCTGCTTCTCAAATGAATAAGCAGAATCCTTTTTCATTTTTGAAATTGAAATGAAAGACACTAAGCCAACAGTCATGTAAGTTGTTTCAGGGAGTGTGTGGGTATGTTACTTGAAGCCCATACATTCCAATAAAGTTTATCCTTTTCAAGCTCTCTTCAAGATGGTTCTCCCCAATGCTGCCACATACATGTATTTTTATGCCATTGCACAGGTCTCCCATTTCCTTAGCCCAATGATTAACAACACCCTCTCTCCCAAGATTTCACTACCACTCAGTTTCATAGCTGGGACACGGGCTAGGTCCAATGACAGACGCAATTAACTCATTGCCCCAGGGAAACAGTGCTAACAGCTAACAAGGGGGTTCTTTTTCGATAGGAAGTGCCAGCTCAAAAATGGAGAAACACCAGACATTTCTTCAGCCGACATGGATTACCCCAAGGTACCCAGGGAGTGTTAACTTGAACAGTATTTTGTTCTTTAGCACACATTCTTAGCTGCTGGTCAGTAAATTTAAGTCAGGTACTCCCTCTCTCTTACTTATATGTATCTAATAGATACTCCAGCCGCATGGCATTACCCGAGGCATTAGATTTTTGCACACATCCTCCAAGGAACCTCACCAGCATGCCTCCCTGGCACACACAGGACCCTCGAGAGCATTGTTAGATGGTGTTCTAATTGTGCTCACTCCTAACATTCTGATGTCTAGGATTCGATCTCTGATATCCTAGCAAGGAATTAATAAAATACCAGATTAATTTTAATTATAAACATCTACAGTCACAAAAGAAAACTGATGCTATAAAGTGTTAAGAGACCATGTTCTTTCCAGGATAGGCCAAAGGCTGAAGTATTCTCTCGCTTGCTTCCACACTCAGGGAAGAAAAAGGCAACAGAACTTTCAAGCCTTAAACTTTTGCTTTTCCAACGCCTGAGCTCCAGTCTTGTCATCAGTATTCACCAAACAGTTTGCAAACAGAAAGGAGCAGGAAGCATTCAGAGGTGATCTAATCCAGATAAAGCAAGATCCAAATCATGATCATTCTTTAATACATGAAAATCCATATAATCCTGTAACAGATCTTTTATTTAAGACTTACCCAATATGTTTCAGGATTCTTGTATAGCAAAGGTTAAAAGCAGGCTATGGGTAACAGCACCTCATGTCTCCATGTTGACCCTAAATTTCTTTTTTCCTCCTATTTGTTTCAGCATGTTTTCATGAAATATGCACACCAGCACAATGGATTATAAAGATCATATGATGCAACATTTGGCTATTAGATAATTAAGACACAAGCAAAATAGCCCTGGTCACAAATCATAGTATTCTTTCATTCCCATTTACAGGCTTGCAATTGCTATAAGCAACAGGACACTAAGGTGTGGAAAAGACTAACGAAAACCGGAGAGAATCCTACCTAGACCTGAAAGAAAAAAAGCAGGTGAAAGCTTGATTTAAAAGTCTGACATTTTTATCAGAATTCCAGCGGTTTATGAATTGGGCCACTTCTGCATTCACTCTATACACCTGAACATACAGCGCTATTTTATAAGTGTTCTTTGTCAAACATTCAGAGAATCACAACCAGCTAACAACCAAGATTAGCAGTCTCATCTTTTATTTAAGGCCTAATGCCTGCTTCCAAGACAGATCACTGTTAATAAGATTAGGTAGATACATGTGTTTTTAAGCCAAGAATATTCACAGAACAATCAATGTGCAGTCAAAATCCTTGTGTAGCTCAGCCCAGACTTCAGCCAAGGATTTTTGGCAACTGTTTGTTTACTGCGCTAAGTAATGCCTCCTGTCACATGTATGCGTACATGTATGAAATACATATGATATTCAAGAGCCTTGTTTAAGTTAATTCTAAGATTACACAGATAACTCGCTATGAAAAGTGTGGTCAGACTGATATTCATTTGTTGCAGTAGCTTTTCTTAAAACTCAAATGAGAAATCTAGACTAACCTTCTGTGTTCCATAGCCTGCTAACTCACATTTAACACGCTATTTCCAAGGCAATACCTCAAACCTGTAAGCTCGGAAAACATAAAAGCTCCTTAAAAAACTAAGGTAGAGGAAAAGCACACAGAATTAAGAGCTACAAGAGCAGAGCAAAAAGCTTGTTTTTATAATTGACACAGTACACGCAGAAGTGTTTTTCAATATCCAGGAGGTCCACAAAAAACTGTATTTTTAAGTAGACAGTTATTTGAACATACCATTCTTCCTGTGTGAAAAAACACATGCCTGTTATTCTTACATGCTGTGTAGTATTTTATTACTGTGACTCAGACATTTAAATTTTGTGAAATAAAACAAATGAGAAGTAACAGATTTTTCTTATCCCTCCAAAGCCCTTCTTTCACATCACAGCCTTTTCAACAGTCCATGTTAATAGCTTTACTATTGACTTGCAGTAACTTCAGTGCTTCAAATAGGGAACATATCTGACAGAACAAAGCAAGTCCCCTCAGACACCTCCATAGGGGACAGCATGACAGCGTCCCCAAAGACCTGTACTTTTTACTCCACGCTCAGAGACCAGCACTGTCATGTATCTGCTCAGTTTCCCACAGACCATGAAAACCCAGTGCCTATTCTACTGCCACCAACTCCCGGCTGGAACGGGAACAAGAGTAAGGCTGTCTTACCTGGCTCTGCTTGGAGGGGCACTCATTCATCAGCCAGCGCCTCACAGCAGCATGCCCGCGTCAGACGCCACCGTGCAAAGGGGAAGATCCCATTCTGGAGAGGCGGGATGCAGGGTGGGTTGGGAGGCGGGGATCCTTCAGTGCAAGCCGGACACCAGCTCCGGAGATGCAGGGTCAGTCTGACAGCTGGCAAACCAAACAGAGAGCTGCTCCTCTCCTCTCCTACTGTAGCACATCTCTCACTGCCTGCACAGGAGCCGTGTGCCTTGTTAACCCTCTTCTGGCTGTTGGGCAGGAAGCAGGAGCTCTCTCTTCTTAAGGGATCTTCCCTCCCCTGTGCTTTCCAATCCATACTCAGAGCCACTCCTGGAGAAACCCTTCATCCACATCACATAGGATTCTGCAGTGTCATCTAAAAGAGACATTTAAAGCAATGACAAGAGGCTGCCAAGCCAACAAAACCCCCAAAAATGAGCTGCAGATGTGGAAAGCACAAATAAAAATGAATATCCTCAGAACAAGACAAAAGAGGGTATGGAAAGAGGGTGCCTAGATTAAGTGAATCCCACTATTACCAAACACACAGGACTGGAGGTGGAAACAAATTGGCTTGAATTATGAATTGGAGTGGTAAGAGTATTTATACTTCCTCCGTTTACAGAGGGATTTAGAGAGTGTCAGAGGTTTTGTGCATCTGTCCCCACCATCTGCAGCAAGAACAAAGTTCTTGGGGAGTTTTAAGTACTTGTTCCCAGAATCAGAGATGTTAGGGCACTAGGATTATGTATACCTGCCAAAAATAACATATAGAAGACACAGATACTCAGAGTAGGTTAATGGGTAATAAGGTTAGTTTTAGCATTAAACCACTTATGAATAGAGTGCACCACTCCCCTGCACCAAAACAAGCTCACAGCTTTGACGTGATCCTCTTAGTCCTGATCACTTTGCTTTTTGCACATTGTCTTAATTCACTGACTACAGACCAAATTCTCCTTCCTTAAAAACATGCCCTCAGGATTTGAACACCAAGCTCTCATAGCCTGAGACTCGGATATCTGGGCCTTTTAACCACAGTTCAGGACAGAGCCTAACAACTCCAGTTCAGACAAACACTAGATCCCATCCTGTGGGTGACCAGTGTCAGGTAACAAACTGACTTGTACAATGCATGTCAGAGAAAGCTGGCAGACTGTTTTTCAGTAGGTTGACATGCTCTACATTCAGAGAAAAACATTAAAAGAAAAAAGCACATGTCCTGGAAGACTAACTCATAAACAAACACATCCTCCAGGTGGACCACGGTCAGAGTAATGAAGTGCAGCTTCAAGCATATAGTGTAGACAGCACATCACCAGAAACCTCCACAAAACAAAACCCAACCAACTCCAACCCGCCTTTTTATCCCCCTCTAAGTATAACTCAGGGCTGCTTCTATACTGTTTGTTCTCAAACCAAACCTCAGCCTTCCTACCACAATATTAACTCAGACATTGGCAAACTCCAGTGTTTGTTCTCTAATACCTGTGAGGGCATGCAACAGTGCGATCACCTTTTGCAAGGATGTGAACCAACTGTAGACAAAGCACAGGTAGCCTTCTAGAGAACAACCTCATCTAGCATAAAGGAATATTGCAGCAGCCAGACAAAAATGCAGCCAGCGACTAAAGGTTTGTCTACACTGCAATACAGATACCCAGGTTATCTTGGACAGCAGATGCAATCTAAACAGAGACAACAGAGCAGCAGGGTGCATTAGTCAAATCAGCATGACCCACACTGCGCTTGGCTCACGTACAAAGTAGCATGTATCAAGCAAGTAAAACATGAAACTGAATCTCCCAGATCCTTCAAGTGGAAAAAAATAGTCTCCTAGCATGAGAGTCCTCCTTCAGAAGGTATAATTCATACATTGTTCTAGTTACACCTGCTAAGACACACCACTGCTGTGATTACCACTGGGTTGTAGCAACATTTGTATACAAGGTAGCAGTTAACAACATAGTCACTTCCCAACGACTTCCCTTAACTGCTTTTCTCGGAATGTTAAGCAGGAGTATTTGCTAATAGAACTTTTTCCTGCAAATTTCACTTCTCTTGGGAGCACAGCCAGCATCTAAGCCCATCACAGCATAAAGTACTAGTAGTCCACAAAAAATAGTCCTATCCCTTGATGTATTACTGAGGAAACTGTTTCGCCTACTCTTCTTGCTACATACAAGCAAGCACAGAACCAAAGCCACTGCTCTTCAGCTAACTGGGTACGCTCAAGAAATGCACTATACTGTCAGCCCACAGAGAACAGGCAAAACAAGTACTGGTCTGTCTGCAAGAGATCATCCAGACATAGTGCAAACTTCACACCATAATCAGTGTGCTGGGCTAGTCTACTCAGACTTGAAAAAAAAAATCCTCTTCCCAGAAGCCAAAATTTATCAGGGCGACAGCTATTTTCCAACTACAACCCTTACTCAAATTTTTATCTTTAGGCTATCTTAATCTCTCTTGTTTTGAATACTCATCTATAAAAAGCAAAGCTGACCCTTTCCATAGACCTACTCCTTCATGCATCACCTGATGGCTCAGAAAAGCATCCTTGAAGGCAGAGCTGTCAATGCACAGCTTAAAATAGTTTTAAGATGACAAAGTTTCACAGGGATTTCCACATGAGCTGAGATGGTGACTTCTGAAGATAAAAAATACAGTAATAGTACCAAAAAATGTGTTTTCTGTGCTTACAGTAATTATGGAATTGGACATCAGGTTTCCACCTGCCTATTTTCAGATCTAAATCTGTTCCCTTGGGAAGAGAAAAAATGTGTGCCCCTATAAGCCAACTCTACCATTTTACCTCCCACAAGCTCTAATCTCCTTTCTGCAAGAAGGGAGTTGGCACAAAGCTAACCCAGTGCTTCCGAGAATGGAATTTGACCTCAAAGGCTTATGTGGATATTGATAAGCTGCAGAAGAAAAGCAGTTTTACGACAGGAAATAAGACATTTAAAGTAGCCCACCTAGACGTGGGATTAAGTCACTTGCGGAACAGGTTCCTACTTATCCCCCCAAATATGAGGTTTTCTTCTAAGACTTGACTCAAATGCCACTTTACACAGGTTTGGTTTTTTTCTGAGCAGGCACAGACAGTACATCTGTCTCCCAGAAAAATATACTGCAGAACTAGACTTAGGTAGCCTCTTCTGCTTTCCAAACGTTGCAGTAGTTTCCCTTCAAGGCAGAAGTACACCATCACAAAGAGAAAAAAAAGATTGGCAGAGATGGATTAGAATTTAGGACCAAAACCCCATCTGCACTAGGGAACTCTTTCGGTTACCCTATTTGCTTTTTGCAGACATCATTAGTTTAGGACCACATATTCATTTCTGTCCTGAACCAAGTAGAGAAAGCAGCTGGAAGTGCAGCACTGTGAGTACAACTCCTAAATCATTCACTATTCCAATTGCCTCCATCCAGCTACGAACTGCTGTGACTAGCTTCTACTTTTTCAGCTGCCAATTAGAGAGAAAAGCCAAAAAAAGACCTCATTCTTCATTTACAAGTCCTTAGAGGAAACCCTGAAGGAAACTGAAATTTGGTCCTTCCATTCCAACAGAAAATATTTATTCCCCCCCTCCCACCACCCATAAATTTCAATGTAAACAGTTACCAGTGAACTGGAGCAGGGAGAAAGTACAGCAGCCTAGAGACAGGAAATTCAAGAAGAAATTGAGCAGCTTCTGGTGTTGCATAAGGCAGCTGGATCTTGGGATCCGAGTGACTTCATATGATTCAAGAGGTCACTAGACATCTACTCAGTCCCCTTGAGCATTCTGCACAATTGTTCCCCACTGGAGACTGGTAGAATATGTAATCCAGTGATTGAGGGAGCCTAATGTGAAATGACAACCTAAGACGGATTCACTTTCTCTCTTGGGAAACAATAGTGCACCCAGATACCTCTTAGAAAACATTTCAGCAAAAAAGCTCCCAGTTTGCTAGCCCACTTTACATAAGCTTAGACTATTCAAATACCCTCACCCAACAAAACAATCAGTCAGCTGATCATAAGATTCAATTTACAATTTGTCAACTAATAAATACTACATTAACATAAAAAGAGTTTCTTCAGGAAATGGGTTATTTTCTTGAGATGCAGTGGTTCTCTCACAGAAGCAGGTCCTACATTTTGACCTAATTTCCCTCCATATTTTTTCCATATAACCAAATCTAGTTTCAAAGAAAGGCACCAAGACTTAAGGTAAAAGCCATCTTGGTACCTGTGAGTGCTGAGGCAGAGAAATTAAAGCACATCTAGACTACACAGAACTTGAAAATATAAATACCAAGTCACTCTCTGAAGCACTTGCATGAAAAGTTCTTTGTCTACGTGCCACTTACAGCAGAACTAAACATTCTGGTCAGGCCAGATTTGAAAAATACTTGTAACAATTTTTTTTCTCCAATTTGATACTCTCAGTAGAAATGCTCAACCATAGGTGTGGACTTTCTTCGGTGAACTATTCCATCATACACAACTCGTGTTTACCTCAGACTAGGCATTTAAAATAACAAAAAAAGCACAGATCAGTAATTGGATGAAAATAAATTATTATCTCAAAAACCCTAGCACCCTAACGACAGGGGTGGGCAAAACAAACCTGGCAGCAAAGAATACAATATCTCGGAGCTTCCTTTTCTCAGGAAATAAACCTATTATCTAAGTCTTGCATGCTGTAAAATGACTCCCTATCTTGTATTTGGCAGACTTCTAACAGGGCTACACATCAGTGAAACTTTGTTTCCATTTGCAATTGCCTGTTGCAATCCATAACAATTTGACAATGAGAAGAAACAAAGGTTTTACAACAATCAAGTCCTTGACAGGCTGACAAAGCCGTTTTAGAAATTTACATGGCTAACTTACCCACCGTCAGCCTCTGATACCATCTGTTAACAGTGAAAAACCCAAAATTTAAGTTTCATTTAGGTATGATGATTCCATAGATTCAGGTATGCCTGAGTATGCTGAGATGACTAGGGTTATCAAACCAAAGATCTTTCATCAACATTAACATGCCTCTGAAAAGGTTTCTTCCTAGTTACATTAGTACTATTACTTAGATTTCCACATGAATTCATGAATTACCTCATATGCTCTTGAGTAACTTTTTCACTCCCATTTCATGAGACATTCGGCTATGCTAGACTTGAAGATCAAGCGCACTGAAATAGAGAGTCTGGAAACACCTACAGCAATAAAAGGACTTGCAACTAATAGATCTCAGGAAAAGAAGCCCCATCTACCAGAGGGTTAAGCTATCTGGAGCTATCCAAGTAGATGACAAAAGCCTATCTTCTAAAAATACCCCTTTCTAAAACACATGAGAACTTTGACAGGTTTAGAACTGCAATTTCAACCTTCCAACTTCAATTTTTACATTTTGTAAAAAGGCTAATCTGTACCAAGTTCCGCACAAATAAAAGCCTTATCCAAGGTTAGATATAAACCTGGTGCTCAAACTCCAAGCAAAACGTTTGTTCTAATTCTAGAACAACCTTAGGGCAGAGACAGAAGCTGTGTGCCCTTGGGCTAGAATCCAAATCTTTTGCCAGAGTAATGGTGATAATTAGAAACTTATTTTAAAGGCCAGAAGCCAACCACAGAAGAGTCGTGACATCTTCGCTACTCTTCTTTCCCCTCCCATCCCAGTGGTCATTGCCATCAAGGCCAAGACAGGCATAAAGCTGAGAGATTACATTAGAGACAGACAGGCAGCAGTAGACAATAAATACCAGAGATATAAAAGTTCATGAGGAAAACCAGGGCCTCAAGGCTTCTTTCAAGGACAGGGTCTTTAATAATAGATGCAAGATTAATACAGCTCTCAACCACTAGGGCAGGCCTTCAGGGAAAATAACCGTGCTTGAGCCTGTTTTATTAGAGTCATTTAGCATATTCGCAATGTTTGCTCCATACCAAAACCACTCCACTAACAGATACATTGTCCAGATTTAGCTCTTCAAACTCCCCATCTCTCTAGCATTTCCACACACAAAACATTCCCCAAGAAGATCTTTGAAGCAAAGAACAAACCCAGTGAAAGAAATCACCAATATATCAAGGGCATCATTCCTGCTAAACAGTAAAACAGTTCCTCTTCAAAATTAGTCTAATGAGAAAGCTTCCAATGCAATAACAGAAAAGAAACTGCATTGAGCATATGGGAAGAGCATCTGCCTTGAAAGCTCAAACTTTCCAACTCTTTCTGGAATGTAACTAACTACAATAAACATTCCCCAGCCTGACCTTGGGGAACAGAAAATATTATGAACTGTCACTGGTTTACACAGAGATTGCAAATCCGAAGCCACCACACTTAAACTCAGTATACCTTAAACTCCAAGACATGTGCTTCAGCAGCAAGAACTATCACATGCCTGGAGCTTCAGCTCAACCACTCTAAAAGCTTAGCTTTTGATACCTATGTGAACCGAGGCAGTTTCTTACCCCTACACAGGGGTGTACTAAACTTTCATTTCACACAGTGAAGTTGAAAGAATGCAGCAATGAAGTCACAGCTGCTCCTACTTCAAGCCACTGAAACAGCTGATTATAATATTTTTCAACTCCTGGGGCCTCTGCTTTGGGGTATAAGCACACCTACTCCAGGTAGATACGCAGAAATGTAACTTAATTTTTTGCACCTTAAAATAGCTAAGGAACATAGGGCTCTTTGGATTTGTTGACTTTGGCATCTATTTTTATTGCCCAAATTAGAAACCAAGAACACAAAGGTATTATAACCAAGATTCTGCCAGAGTCACCCAAAGATTGATTACTTTAGCACATTTGGGGATTTGCAGTGTTATAACAATGGTTCATCACTTTGTCCTACTGTATTGCTTCAGTAAAACACTTCTTAAACATGCAGATACACACAGAGCAAACGATAAAGGAAAAAAAACACAACTTTCTTTCAAGACTAATCCATCCTTCCTTCATGAGAACCTGTTAAGTCTCACACTGCAAGTACTTGCCCAGAAGGAACCCCACAGCTGTGAAACACATTCAAGTTCCAGAAATCAACAAAGGAACCCAGTTGTTGATACTAAATGCATTAATAACCACAAGCTTAGGAAAGGAGAATAACCACATAGCAAACTAATACAATTCAAGACCTGAAATGAAATATTTGGCTCAAGGATTAAAACATACGTAACCAAAACACTTAAACTCATTTACAGCATCTGCTCTAGGTTTCGTATCAGCAACTAGATTGTTTCCAGAAACCTAGACAAAAAAGTAAAAAAAAAATCCCACCTGAAATGTGGCAATAGTTTTTGAGACAAACTCCCCTTAATCATAACCCATGATTTCAAGCAGGTCCTTCCTCCCAGTCTCTCCTCCCCAGGCAGGAACTCACCGCCATTTTATTTCAACAAGCCTGAGGCAAAGGGAACAACAGATACACAGTCGATCCCATACCTCGGACACTCCAACAATCCTCATTTTTCAAGGACGTACCCCCTCTCAGTACTTGCAGGTACTACAACTCACACTCCTGCTTTTTTGTGCAGAAAAAAAATCTGTCACCAATAACACACACTATTTATAGCAACAGTGGCAACTGTGAGGTTACCAGGACTCTAAAACAGCAAGGATTGTAGCAATAATAGATTGTCTACTGGTCAGAACCACTTAGCACTGAACATCTGAACTCCGGCTTCCTGACCTCCAATGACAAGGGTCCTAAAGTCTCCTCAATTTTTTTATATTTTTTTTAAGAAAAGACACTGAAGGCAGAGCCTCAGCAGACAGCCCTCCAACTCCCAACACCCAGCCGGCATTACACACACTCCCGGGCCCCAGTGCACAGGACAGATTCAGTTCTTTTTAAAAAAAAAATTTTTTTAAAAATTACCTGTTTATAAGGTATTGCATTCCGCGTAACTATCCCTGAAGGCTGAGAGGGCGCGAGACCGGCCCGCGCGAGGTAACCGTTAGCAGCCGTTGCACGAGACACCCCGCCCCCTCCCTCTCGCGAGGAGTCACCTGACCCGGGCGGAACCTTCCAGAAGCAGAGCGCGCTATGCCGGTCCGCCCCAATTCCTTCCCGGCCCGGCCGGCCGCTGAGGGCCTGCTCCCCCCCGGAGGGCCGCCGTGTCCCCCCGACCCTTGCCGGCTGCAGCTTGTCAAACGGAATGAAGTGAGCCGGCTCCCAGAGGGACACTGCCCCGCGAGGAGAGGGGGCATCGAGCTGCAGGACCCCCCATGGAACACCTCAGCTGAGCAGGGCTGCACAGGTGAGTCTTCTCAGCTCATCACGGGGAGCAGAATCCCCACAGCTGGGCCCAGGCCCCCTGCTGAGGGCAGGGGGGAGGAAACACTTCAGAAACATCCACCCCCTCAGCCTTTTGTCCCCCCACCCGCAGCCACATTTTTCCTCGGGCCTTGTTACTGCCTCACAAATAGGTTAGGGGAGCCAACCACTGCAGTCCTGCACCCCTCTGCTTTAGCATCTCTGGCAGGCCCTCTTCTTGCCAGGCCGGGCACCTGCAGTCTTTGTCTTGCCACCTTACAGCAAACCTTACCGACTGTTCACATGGGGAGTTTCCCACTTGGTGGGAGTTTTCAGCAGGTACTTCCATTGCAACTGCTAATGCCTTTGCTTGGGCACTGATGGTATTTTTCGTTAGCCAGGTTTCTTTTGTTTGAATTCCCCATTGCACTAGATGAATATTTACCTGATGAATTATCTTCTCTGGTTTTTTTGGGGGGGGGGGGGGGGGGTTGCTGCCACAAATTCTCCAGATGCTAAACTAACTTCAAGTGAGTACCAACCTAGCCTACCCAAGATACACATGAGGAAAAAGGCTCCCTTTATACCAGTTTCTCTCCAAACCTGCAGTTCCACAAGTGCCTTCCCAGGGCCCTCAGAGTACCCAGTCTTTCAGAGCACCTGCAGAGAAGGCTGGTAGCCTTGCAAGATTAGCAAATAGAAGTGTTCATATAGACCTGTTTCTCACTTGAGAGCTGCTGTTGCCATTGTAAAGTGTCTACAGAAAGAATTAAGCTAGGTATCATTTCAGTGGCTTTGCTGTGTGCCACCTGGGGAGCCTTGTCAGAGCTTGAAACAGAATTCAGCTGAATTCCTAATACCTTCTTTTAACTGCTTGATCATGTTGCCATGAGCTTTTAACTTCTTTTAATTAATCTGAAAACTGTGTCTAGCCTAGGGACTAGGGCAGTCCTTCTCCTTTCCCTTTGAAAGAAGGGTAGGGATAAGTTCCTGTGTAAAAAAAAAAAAATTCCTTCTTTTGCTTCCTTCCATGGACACAGAGAGAATTAAGAATAAACCAGAGAACAGAAGGCTGGATAAACAGAGGTGATTCTAATCACAGAACCCAAATCCTAACCAAGCACCTGCTGATTGTTAGGGTTTCAAGGTGCAAGCAATAAACTGTCTCATGTCTGGTATGCATATGAACTCAGGTAGAACAACATGCAGTATATATACATTTTATCATAGCAAGATACTACCCCATCATACCTTTTGTATCTCCCCATGTTGTTGTGGTGACAGTACAAGCTTTCTCATTATTCCAGGAAACTCAAATCAACAGTAAAATACAAATTGTTTCCATTTGTCAAGGGCAATTTTTTCTTTCACAGCTAACAGCATACCGAGCCTGTATCTATGTGAAGCAACAACCAGTCCCATTGGTGTTTTTCAGTAATATCAGTTTAAGTGTAGGCAAGCTGAAACACAGGATGACGTGTTCCTTTCTGGCCCTCATTACATTATGGCTTGGCTTTTCCTTTCTTCTCTGGTAAGGGGCCCTTGCTGGTGTAATGCAAGTAGTATTTTACCACAGGTCTTTGGGGCCTCAGTTGTAAATCTCCCTAGGAACATGGTTTGTAAAACTTAGATTACAAGGAAAACATAGTGAATGAAAGTTGTGGAATAAGCTTTCCTGTGTCAGTTTTACTTTGTGTTGTCTTAGACACACAAGAGCTGCCTTGGCAGAAATCTATACCTGTCACCAAATGAGGGGACCTCTTGCTGCAGTTGCAAACAAACATTCCTCCAAGACAAACAGTATTCTTTGACTGAACTTTTAAACTTACTAGCTGAAAAATGAGTGAGAGTCATGCTAACCTTAGCTCTGTGGAGCCAAAAAGGTCTAGGCATTTCTTAACACAATACACCAAGAACAAATAGTCTTTGTTCTTGAAAAAAACTTGATATGTCATCTGAGGATTCTACCAATCATATATACAAAAGAAGTCCTTGCATGCAAGTATTGATAGAGGGAAACCTCTTGCTTGTCTGAATACAAGAGCTGGAGAAGTCTGGCAGACATACAGTTCCCTGCAGTCACTCCAAGAAGATGTGCAGAATTTGATTTTTAAGCTTTCCAATAAGTGACAGCTACATACAAATTTGTTATTCCATCATCTAGATCATATGAACAGCTCCAATCCAAGGCTTAGATTTACTCCTTGTTCACAAAATAGAAAGCATTGATATTTCGTATTTTCCTGGGTTAGCATTATAGCCTGTTGAACAGCAAAGTAAAATATTCATGGCAATCATTCTGTGCACAATCTATCAGCAAACAGCGTAGGGGAGGAAAAAAGACACCATGGCATTTGCCAGTATTCTCCTTCAGTGCAACAAATACATTCGGCAAAACCAAAACCTAAACCAAAAAAAAAAGCCATACGAGGTATACTAGCAGCTTTTTATTTACCCTCTATTTAATTTGTACTTTTAGGCTCCGTTAACACTCACTTAACACTTGGGTCACATTGATCTTCTACCAAGACCATTTTTTAAGGTAAAATGCTCTAAAGAGCAGAAGTGTGGGCTGTCTGTAGAGACAGAGCATCAAGACAGAGTCCCTCTCCTAAGACATCTTGCTGTGATTCACTTTAACATGTCCTTCCTTCAGGATTTTTGCTTTGAGAACAGCTTCTTGGCTGACAACAGGCTGGATAGCAATAAGCATAAAAACATGTCTCCTAGAACTGAAAAGTAGATGTCTTCAGCCAGACTTCAGTATGTAGAAAGAAAACTAGGAGAAGATTGTGAGCCTTGGGGGGTCAGAGCATGTGGCAGGCAAGGCCAGCAGCGCATTGCTTATTTTGATTACTGAGAGATTATGGCAGTAGCAGGTCTGCCAGACTGGAACAATCAAAATTATTTCCAGTACTATGGCAAATCGTAGACCTTTATATGAAGATTTCATGCCAAACCGTTTTTTCATAGCTACACGTTTGTATCAAATACAAAAGGATGAATTATTTTTGCTGGTATTATCCAGACTCGTGTCTCTGCTGCAGTCTTTTTTTACACAGTGCATTTTATCCAGTGCATTCCCAGAGGCTAAATTTCTGATTTCATATCAGGCAGTGGCAAATGCATCCCCCGGTCTGAGTGGGAGAAGAACGTGCTATCACATCATGCGAAATGAGAACATGCATTACCTTGACAGTTTTCTGTCATAGGCTTCAGACCTTCTAGCTTCCTTTAGTAAATCTGTGCCTGATCTACGTTTATTTGTGTAGACCCAAAAAAAGCACAAGCTTTGCTACATAAGCCACAACACTGCACTGTACAAAACTGGGAGGCAAGAGAGCCATTGCATACAAAAAAGGTGTTGGGTTAGAAGAGCTCTTATTAGCATACCAGGATCTTAACATAAAAGCTGTGACTGAGCTAGAGACCTCCACCCAGGATATAGACTTACCACGCAAGACGTAGTTTTTGTTATTTTCCAGGGAGACACACAATTTCCCATCCTGAACTGTCATGTGGCATAGGCACACTGCATTCAGAAGCCACCACCTAGAGGTGGCTGTCACTGGACCTAAGTTTCAAGATAATTCTATAAACTATTTTGGGTGACAAGGTCAGTAGAAAGCCGTGATTCTCATCACTTCTTCTACAGATCCCTCCTGTTTTCAGATTCCCTGGCTGCGTCAGGCCTCACTGGGGACTTCCACTTTGTTCAAGAAAAGCTGCTCTGTGTAAAGGATTTCTCTCTCACTCAAACCTCACTCTACATCTAAGGGGTGCTCTAATTCATCTCAGTTGTGCTCAAGTCCATGGTTTTCCAGCTTGAGGAGTGGTTCCTCATGTGTCCTGGGCTGCAAGAACTGGTGTGCTTTTTGATGCTAACATGAAAAACCACCTAAATTCAGAGCAAGCCTCTGACTTCCTTATTTCTATCAATAATATATGCTGCCCCCCACGTTCAATAAACATCTTCCAAGTACAGCTTGAATTTCTAACCACTTGAAAGGCAAGCTGATTGCTACTGAGAATACTGATTACTACAAATCATCTGCTCTCTAGGGATGCCAGCAGGACACTGCTGACAACTGGGAAGTCAGATTTCAGGACTGAATACCAGAAGCTAGCAGAAGAGAAAAGAGTATTAAAGGAAGAACAGAGGCAGCAAACCACTTAACACAAGAGCATGATGCTATAAATACAAATTCGCAGCACTGTGCAGGCATCCTGCATGAAATATGTGCTTAACATCTTAACTCACACTACCTAGACTATCTTTATAAATGAATGCCGCTGCTCAACTCAGTATGTCAAAGCCCTTTACAAGTTTAGGCTTTACTTGAGAAAGCTTTGTCTGTCTTGCTACTGCTTTGATCCATACCTACAGGAGAAGAGACCAGCACTGTAAGGACAGTCTCTTCAGTAAGTAATATTACAACAAACCTTGGTTTTTAAGATGACTGCCCTTCCCACAGATCCTCAGGGAAGACTGAAAAGCTCTAGTGGGAAGCATAATTTTATTCCCTCGTAAAGGAGAAGATTTCCCTTTTGAGAAAAGCATTGTTCTCAAAAAGAGGAGCATCTGGCCATTTTTTCTCCAGCCTTCTGTGTCTTTCAGCCTGAAGAAGCTGTTCAGATGTCAACCACAAAATTCCAGAGAACAGGATGTGGTAGGGCCTAGCCTCTTTGCAGCACGCCAGCAATTGCTGCAGTTATTTTAAGCTTTCTGTAATTGACTTAATTTGCATGCAGTATTACTCTGTAGGGCAGGGACTATATTTTGTTCAGTGTTTATAGAACAGCTAGCATAACAGACTCATTGTCCATGCTTAAGGGTCCTAAATGCTACATGATAATAGGACTAGATTTTTGTACCCCACTGTTGAACTCTCTCAGTGAGAATCATTTGGGGCATTTAAAAAACTACCTCAGGAGAGTAAGAAGTGAGGTCTTTCAAGGTACTCTGAGTGACAAGAGTCAATTGAACACCATTTTCAACCATTTACCCTCAAAAGACCTTTCTTGGAGGTCAAATGGAAAATTGTAATGATGGTGCCCATCAGACAAGGCTTCTGTTTATCTGTTTCAGTGATGCAAAGCCTTTTGCCAGCTACCACTTTTATGAAACAGATATTCTGGCACTTATGACAGTGAGGAAAGTAGATTAGCAAACTCGAACAACACTATTTCATACAAAAACCCCTGCCGATGCTTCTTTAACTGTGTCACACTTCTTCCCCAACACCCTGTACCATCAGTGTACTGTCTACAACATCCCTCATTCTAGACATCCCCGCTCTAATTAAGTTCTCATCTATGCTTCTGTCATACAGGAGAATCTGCAGTCCTTATATGCCCTCTTAGGCCTTATTATGTAGTCTAGAGCACAAAAACCATGCCACTTGAATCCTCCTCATGTTCAGCAATTCAGAAGACATATTTGCATACATTCACTTGCATGAAATTCAGTGAAATGTCCTTTCCCCACCAGCAATACACAACACATCCAGACTAGCTCTTAATTAGCATTGCCTAATAAGCACCTTCCAGCTTAAATTTGCTTTCCTCTTATGCTAAATAGCAGCCTTCCCAGCCAGCCTCACACAAAGGACTTTCACCCAAAAAGCAAATGATTGCATGAAATCCTGTTAATTGCACAAGTCCTGGCTCCTCATTTTGCCTTTAGGCGATTTTTTTCTAGCCTCCAGTAACAGATAAAAGCATACACAGGTATTTGCAAAGAACACTGCTAGGACATTGCTGTGACATCTGTGAACAGCTGAAGCAGCCATCTGTTTTCTATACAATCTGTTCTCCTAGGTTCCTGCAAATGCCCATCAAAATACGCACATACAGGAAATAGCCATTCTGTGAGCAGACATACCTGCAGACCATCCTGTTTTTGCCAGTGTGCATTTAAAAACCCAGTAGTTTGCTTCAGAGTGCAAACCCTGACACTGAGCACCAAAATATCATTTGTTTCCTGGAACATTTATCATGCAATGAAGAGCACATTTTACATATCTATCATTCCTAATAAGTTTGGAGCAGCAGTGGAAAGCAGCCACCTGAAACAGTGTAGAACTTTAAGAGTGATCAGGCAGTATTTCCTTGTGATGGAATAACCAAGACGACAAGATACTCTCTCTGCTTTGAAATAAAGCCAAAAATAATTTCAGACAGAAGTACCACATGCTATTTAATACCAGTAAGCATACGTCATCAGGACATATCTCTTCCATACCACAAACGCATCTCATATAATACATTTTCCAAAGTAATGTGGAAGAAGTCCAGCATAAATAATCTCTCTTCAGACTTTATGGATTTAATTTATAACTCTTTATTCAAATGTTAACCTAGGCTAACATTGCTTAACTTCCATTGCTTGATAAAAATCATGACCTAGAAAAAATTAACTGTGGAAAGCAGCAAAAGAGCATGCTTGCAAATGAAGTGCATGGAAAAAAAAGATAAAAGCAGTAGGGAAAAGCATTAAGTTTCTTTGGAGGCCTGGGGAGAAACATATTTAAGCTTTAACGTGGTATGACATGAGTAGACTTAATAAACTGTTGTTAGATCATGATCTAGTCTACTGCATCCTCTTCCCTAAATTCCTAGCAGGGATAAAGCACTAAGCTCTGGTCAAAACCGCTTCAGGTTTTTTTTAAGCTTTTAAGTGCAGTGGATTTACCAGGGCAATTTCTTATCTCTGCTTGTCCCACGCAGCAATTTCTTTATCTTCTGGATCAGCTCATGCAAGGAGATAAATTTCAACTATTGCTCTTTCCTCCTTACCCCACTAACCCTTGCCTTGCAACTCTTCCTGGACTTTTTCCTTACCAGGGTGTGTTTAGCAGATGCAGCAGTAACAGAAAATGGAAAGGCTCAGCAAGGGCTCCATCTACTGGGACATGGGGCAGGCCTCAGGCTCTGGTAGCACTTCATTTCAGTACTGAGACAAAGAGCTAGCAGGCAGTTGTGGTGCCTCTGGAAGTTACAGCATTGATACATGCATTCCGTTTGTTCATACAGCTGCAAATCCCAGGGGCAGACACCTGGATAAGACAAAAACTGTATGTCCTGTGCTTACTCAGGCTCACGTCTGTTAGAACCCATTTTTCATCCTTTCATCTGCCAGACTGAAATGATCTTTGCTTCCCAGAGCATTCATGATTGAGAGCAGAGAACAGAGCAGAGACATTTCACAATACAATCAAGTATGGCTTCCAATCCCTGCTGAGAAGGGCTACATTTGAACAGAGGCTCCAGCTCTGAGTTGCAGCAAACACCTCCCAGCCAACTAGCCTCCCTTTTCTTCTACTTCATACCTTCTCATCCCCTTAGCATTTCTAGTTTCTATGCTAAGTGTGTTTTCTGATGGGCCCAAATCCTTGTCAGGCACTGCTTATTCTGTGTATCAAGATAATCACTGATAACATGTAAAAACTGTTGGCAGTCTCCCCCAGGAATACTTGTTATGAAATGGAAATAGAAAGGATGTTTCTGGTTTGCAGGCAACCCACAAGCTCATTTCACACACACTTGTTCCTTGTGACAGAGGAATCTAGTATTTCAACAGCAGCATGAGCTAATAAGCAGGCATTTCTATTTTTTTCCCTCCCAACCCTCTACATTAAAGGAGATTGTGAGATTCTACAAGCATTTCATTTAGAATGCAATGTTTTAGAATCTATTTTCCCCTTCAGAACCAGGTTGTTCTACAATGAAACAGTGGGAAAAAATACACAATTTTAACAATAATGTCAGAATAGTGTTATGTGCTCACAAATTTTTCAGGCCACAAACATTTTTAGTTATCTGTTACTGCAAAAACATAGCACAAAAATTTGGAGGGGAGAAGTTTTTTTTACTCCTGCATGAGTAGAACAAATCCATGCAACTGCCCTGTGCACTGCTGTTAACAGAATAGTTTTCTTGTGTCCGTCACTGTCACAGGATATCGCAGCATTTAGTAACTGTATTTGTTGATGCTGCAGACCAAAGAGTCCAAGTGTTCTCTCTACCACTCTTGCCTTTGAAAACCCGTCAGATGTTTTCAAGAGGAAGAAAGGTGTATCAACTATTTTCACAGAAGGGTGTTTTTTCTTTTTTTTTTTTTAGGACACAAGGACAGCACAGGAAGTCATCTCATTCTTCAGAGGTGTCTCATCAATATTGGTAAGTGAAAAGGTTACAGGACAGGCTTAAATGTTAGAAATATCAAGAACTGTCAAGAAGGTGCTTCTCCATGAGAAGGATGTGGTATTTAACAATATTAACCAACCTGCGAGCTAAGCCCTCTGAAATCGTGAGTTAAGGAGCCATGTTCAGGAAGTAAAAGCTACTAAAACCTCCAGTGAACGAGTTATTTTTAGCACTATACTTCTTTGTTATGTATTTGATAGAGGTGTCCAGAAATTCAAAGTTACTGCCCACTGCTTTTAAAGCTGCAAATTACAATCCACCAAATAGGCCTTAGTACAGCAGTGAGAAGTTGGAAGTAATGAGACAGCAACTGAGTAGTTAAGTGTAAAAAGTAATTGTTAACAAGAATAATTTTGCTAGGTAAGGCTGTATAATGCTAAGGGGATAAGTAGAACATTGAGAAAGGCAAATGCCACCAGCCTTTTCAAAGCACTGGGAACATACTCTGCTCCTTTCCAGCCTCATCCAGTCCTATTGGCCCCATCGTTTCACAGCGCCCACCGTCCTTCCTACCGACCAAGCCCACTAGGTGGCAACGTTACTAAAAGAATATAAGCCTGGAAATTCATTATCTCATAAGCCATTAACTAATAGTCAAATACGAAACCCCAAGCTTTTACTTAAGTCACATTTTCCTGAAACAGTTGCATTTTAATGCCAAGTTTTCCCTTAGCCCAACACTGAGAAATAAAGAAAAAAAATCAGATACAGTAGCTGGTTTGCATTTGTAGAGCAACTACTGTGAACACTCACAGCTCTGAGGCTCTCCAACGCTGCTGTAACTCAACATTCCACTGCCCCCTCTGAGGAACAGGATGAGACATGGAGGCTGGACTTCAGTACCATTTTTACTCTTAACAACAGCTATTGTCTGGACCTCTAGTTTTAATAAACCTGTGTCTGTCATGCCCTAGAGCTTTTACCCTGTTGTGCATCTCCTCTCCAGTCCTAATTTTCTTAACGATAACATCAACAGAAGCACTCTCATCAGTTTCATTGGTTTTGACATATGCCTCAATATTTTATGACTGGAATAGACCACCGTCTTCCTTCTCTATATCCTTTGTTCCATTTCAAGTTATGAGTCAGATTTTCCCTACTGTACCTGCAAATTATAAATATGCTCCGATTCTGTTAAAATGCTGTGGCCAGAAATTGCTGAGAAATGTCACATTTCTCTTTAGATCAATGTTATATGTATACTTCTCTTCAGCAAAAACACTCATGATAACATTTTTTCCCTCCTTTCTCACAGTAGCAGTTTAACAAATATTCCTAAGACAAAGTCATTGCCCACAAACTGTATACTGCAGGTATCTGACGTAGCAAAAACTGTACCCACTGTACCATTAGATAAGGATCAGAGTTAAGAGCACACATTCTCAATGTAGGCCATAGAATGAAGTAGCACATGTAGTTATGGTGGAAGACACACGGTAGGCACATCCTGAGTTACCCTGGCTTACCTCCAGAACAGAGGCTAGCCATGATGATAGCACCTTCGAATCAACTCAGTTTAAAACCTTCAGGTGATAAAAAGCTGAAATCAAAGTTTGTTAAAAATCCGTCATTGGCTTTACCTCACTTATCTGAGCACATGGTACAAGTGGCAACTACTTAAACGATTTCTTCATCAATACTAAAGGCACAAGACAGGGATAAAGAATGTATTCTTAATAAAAAGTTGTCAGGTAGGAACAGAAATTGTCTTATTTTATTTCTAACTCCATGGTATATTGACAGTCAGGCTGAACAGTTTCTAGTGTTTCCTGCAGAGTGTTAAAGCTGCAAGAATCATGGGCTTCTGCTGCTAAAGATCATTCTGCCCTTCTCTAAGATCATTGTAATCAAAGTGACAGAGGAGAATCTGTAACAAGGTGACATTTTCTACTTCACTGTGCAAAACACAAAGTAAGAATAGGTTCCATTCCCAAACTACCAGCGATCACAAGCATCTTACCAACTGAAGGAAAAACTTTACAGACACGTACCACAGTGTGGTCTGTGTGTGCATGTACATGAATGGCAGAAGCCCTCTGAATGATGGTGGATATTCCTTCCTGCCAGAGGAATGACAAGTAACATGCCAAAATTGATTCGGATTTCTCCCACACACAAGTCAACTTGCTATTCTTCAAACACAAAAACCAGAAAACACATTCAAGGCTTTCCTCATCTCACATCCTCCCCTGAAAACAAGGCAGACTATGAACAGCTCTAGTGCATTGTTCTTGGTTCTCCTCCCCCAAGGAGAGTGGCTTTTCCCTGAGCTCCTGTGAAAAAGAGTTCCCAGACGGGCCCAAAACTCTGTTCCAAGAGGAGACTACTTCATGTGCCCATTAAATTATCTGCCCTGTAAACAAAACTATATAAGAAACATGAAATTGTAGCCCTCCTTTCACAGATGGGCAACCTAGGCTTTCACAGATCAAGCTAATAACTGCACATAACCCACAATTTCTGCAGTAGAGCCAGGAAATGAACACTGGTTACACAAGTCTTAAGGCTGTTGCCCTTTTCCCAAGAATTAACTCTCCTTTCTCATCAGGCATCTAGATGTACACTCGTGGCAAAAATGAGCTAATGCCAAGACACGGGTACACCTTTGTAACAGCAGCTTCTAGTTCTGTTAAAAACATGTAGGGCAGTCAAATGAAATGGGAGAAGACCTTTTCCTCTGGCCTAAGTTAAAGAGCATTAACCTGTAAAAACTAGGAAGTCTAATTAAAACAAAGAGCAGAACCTAACTGTTCTCAGGCAATACTGGTAGCATGGAATTTATGCCACATTAGTAAGTGGCTTCCAGCAGAGTTTTCAAATTTGTGACCTGTTCAGCCACTAAGTTCTGGAAGAGAAAGCCATTTCAGCTCTTTTACTTTCCACTATTACAACCAAGCTTCTTTAGAATATGAAGGCAAATGTGTTTGGTTACAACGATGCGTCCTCATTGTTTGTGCAATTTGTTCCTTCATCTGACCCTGTAACTTTTAAGAAATAACATCCGCTAACCAGGATTCCAACACACAAGCTTCAGAAAACCGGTAACATTGATAGGCATCTGCCCAGTTAGAGGCGTTAATCCTAACAGAGCAGGATCTGTGAATTATTCATCAAGCAACATTTTTCTTTCCTTTTTGTGGTTAGACATTTAAAAAACACAGTATCTGTAACATTGTCTGTAACAACTTGCCTATCTGCTTGAAACATATTTTTCCTTTTAACAGGCTTCTAGTTTTGTTCAGCAGAGTGTGGAACACTCTGCATTTGGACATCAAGGGACAGCTCCCAGAAAGGTCCATGTAGCCATGAAATAAGCACGCAGGCCTAAAAGGCTCAGCAAGCATCATAGAATCCAGTTCTTGAGGTACATCTCCAGCCTTAAATTCACATTACAATGTGAACATCACATTTTGGATCATCAGAAGAGACATTTGAGTTAGTGTCCTGTCTTCCTTCTCCATTGCATAACTGCTTCAGCCCCCTTTCTTCCCCTCAGACATCCAGTCATGCCACTCTAGTGATGTCACATCAAATCTGCTGCCAAATTATTCTGAGGAATGGATAAATTGAGACTTGTCAATTTAGACCTTTGAATGAACATCCACTTTCAAGTTAGAGCATCAGTCAAGAGAACAAGCAGCAAATCACTTGACTTTGATAGTGCAGGAAAAAGTTTACATTTTATAGCCAGTCTCTCTGATTCTTGAAGATGAGGAATATTTTCTGCTCCCTCCACATCAGTTTTTCTCCCTCAGTGTTCTCTCCCACCCTGTCCCCCGCAGTCTTGAGAGAAAATTTTTTTCCCATCACAGTAATGGGATGGTGCGGGAAGTAATAAGGGCTGCTTGCAAAGAGGATGAAAGGAAAAATACAAACAGACTGTTGTCCTTGACACCAAGTTGATTTCATATACACTGTGGGAAATCACACCAATTTCAGACACTGATGCAGCTGTTGCTCCCCAGTCTCTCACTACTCAACATCCCTACTTGAACTCACTAAAGATGCAGTTGCTGAGACAAGGTAAGAGCTTAAACACAGCCAACACTTCTGTATCAGCAAAGCCTTCACTTAGAAATAACTAAACAAAATACGTGACAGGTAAAGGAAGCGTGACCTGTGTGAGCAGAGGATGCTGTCACATTCATTATTGCTTGTGCAGGAAGAGGTTATTTCAGCAGAAGGACATAACCTAGGCCCCCACCACAGACCACATTGCGCAGCATACGCTAGCAAGCACAAGACCTTTTTTGCAACCCTTCTCTGCCTGCCTCCAGTCCAGCAGAATAACTGTGGGTAGAATTCAGAGTAACTTCTTGGGCTCCCAGTCTCCTTCCCTTCTAAAACTCAAGCAGAACCAGATGATTAATAACTGTAGTTATTCAGTGAAGTGATCAAAATCCTCCTGCCAAACCAAAGCTGGTAATGCAGAGAAAGCTAAGAGTCAAAACAGCTGACTGTGATAGAAAAGTTGGTGCCAAATACTAATGGAAATATCCTTTTATCTGAAAGGCCAAGGTCACTTCTATTTAAACTCTAACCCTTGCCTGATGTTGGCATGGAGTATAGCCTGTTCCATCTGCTAGCAAAACCACAAATACCCCTCTTCAGCTAACGATAGCAATATCAGTGATCAAGCATCCCCCTTTCCCAGAAAATGAATTTCTCAGTGATTTATCTCACTGTTTTTCTTCTCGCTGCAAAGATTGAAATACAGCATACGAGAAAAAATACATCTGCATGCTTCACAGTGCCAGAATTTGCTTCTCCCCAAGTGACAGACCACCCAGCATCCCCCTGCTCAGAGACAGCAGGGCACAACTCCTACAACTTATGTTCCAAAGAGCTCTTTATCAGCTCCCAGACATGTTATTTTGTCTTCAGCTTCAAAAAGACACACAATGTACTTATGAAAGATATTTACATTTTGAAAGCATTTCCATTAACTGAGCTTTCTTTTTTTTTCCTTACTTTTTGAAGGTCAGTCATAAATAATTCAGAGCTACATACTGAAAGAACATGCAAAGCTCAACTTTTTATGTACGCTACAGTTAAAGGACCAATTTTCTATTAATAGAGAATCATAGATGTGGTAATCTGTGTGCTATTACATACAGTACATGAATCTATTTGAGCACAGGAATAACGCAGCGCTAAGTACAAAAACTCACAAGGTATTGAAGGAATTCAGTTGCAGTAATGCACAGCCATACTTTATGCTATAACACAAGCAGATGTTGATAGGCCATCTTACCTAAATGCTTAGCTATAAGTATAACTAAGCATTCAGTGACTCACATAAAAGCTTAAGACTGTTTATGCTTTCTGAAATGTTACAGAAACCATGACATGGGATGCTAGATAAAACATTGAGCCATATATTTGTACGAAACAGTACTGAGTCACAAATGGACTAGACAAAACCAGCAGGTTTTATTTTCCAATTTCCTGATTTCCCCAGCTCCATTCAGTTAAAATAGTTTAGTTTTTCAACCATCAAACATTGAGAGGCAGTCACAGCCTCTGGCTCAAGTAATCTCCAGATCACTCCTTGCAAAACATCAGGGTGATGCAAAGGAGAAGGTCAAGCCGTGCTTGCCTGCTTCTTAGACTCATCCACTAAGCTTTTACTATCAACAAGCATAGCACACAGAACACTGTAATTTCTGAGCTCCTGCTCTGATCGAGTACAGCTGTTCTACTCTCAAGATTTTGTCTTCCACCAGGCAGGGAGAATATTCTTGTGCATGACCACAACTAATAAAGGACTCAAGTAACCTTGCAGTAGCGTAATAGGGTACAATACAATGATGAAAGCTGTGCTACTTAAGAAATATTATCATCCTCACCAGGACACATGCACACACTCTTCACCTGAAGGTTTTTGCTACCTCATGAGCTCTCCGCTAACAGCTGTGCTCCTGGGCTCAGGCTGGGTGGGTATATAATTAAAAACCTTTTATATTTGGGCCACCGTCAAAGTAACAGCACGTCTCGCATCACTAGCACTGTACAACCTGTTCATGGAAACTCTTGTTAATTTTCATAGCAACACATTGTGACAACTTGTTTAAAAGTTCACTAAAAACATTTATCACGAAAGCAACCAAAAACTTTTCTCCAAAAGGCAAGAACTTTTTTTCCTTCCTCCCCCAACTCCAACTTCCTATCTTACCAAATTTAAAGGAAATAATTATGTCAAGGAATAAGAATAGTAACGCTTGAAGAACAACTCAATCCAAGGGCAAGAAGCCACACCTCAACTCTATAGTGTTTTCAGAACAGCGATCTCGCTTAGGAGTTCTAATAACTGAGGACCCTGTGTGTGCAGTTTCTAGCCAGAGAAGGGGAGTTACAGCTCATACAGCTAGTTGCAATATATCCGATTAAGTTCTTTTCCTGCTAAAGGGGGCAGCATTCCTGAAACCTGAGGGTTTCACAGGAACATCGAAAGAGTCAATTACTTAACTCTGTCCACCAACAAAATGTGAGGGACAGAAGTATAAATAAAACTATCTGAACATTTAATTCCAGAATTCAATATATTTTCTCATCAGTTTTGACTCTACCCCATCACATACCTGGAAAACCTTCCTAATAAAACCCAACACGAACAGTTTGGCATTCTGTGAATGTAACACATTGCCTATATTAATAGGAGTCTTTCATTCAGAGGTCTAATTGAGGCAGATTATTCACTTCAAGCATTCTTTTGTTTCAGTAATCCGAAGCTGAAAGCGTCTGAAAGCAAGTTGGCTTCATGTAGTTCCTGTCCAGGCACAAGCAACTATCTCCTAAGGCACGTACACAGATTAATTCCCCTGTCTGTAAACTGCATTGGTTATTATGCAAAGCCGTTTCCTTCAAGCAATCAATATACAGTATATTCCTACCTATGGAGCCCAGACAGAGTCTATATTGCATGTCTCAGGCTAATGTATCTCTTAAAATCTAATGTTTAATGTTTGGTTTTACTTCATTCTTCCAAGTAAGCATTAAGGGAGGTGGGGAGGGAAGAGCACTCACTCCCAGGTGGGAGTTCAGACACTACTTCAAAGTGACTGTGTGAAACACAGACTCAGTTTGAACACCAGCTTAATTCAGAGGTTCCCAAGAATCACAGCTTAAGCCCTGAATGTCCCCCATCACAATTAAACTGAACTGCATAACCTTGCAATCTTCGTGGCCTAAGAGCATGAATAACTATGATAATGCATCAGACGCACAGTAACTGGTTAAAGCACATTATCTTCATCACATGCCTCAAGTCCTCAGACTGCATCTTATCCAAGTCATAGTCCGCAAGGTTGATTAATTCCATGAAATTTATTGCCATGACAAAAGACACAAGTGTTGCCCAAGACAGATCCGTCATGTATCTGTTAGAAGCAGGAAATGAGTCACCTAAATTTGGGATCTACTTTCTCATAGCATCTGTTCCTCATCTGACAGTAGACTACTAAATAGCATGATACTGAATTAGTGTACATACAGGATACACATATTTGAATCTAATATAAAAAAGAAGGTGCAGCTAGTAATCCAGGAGGGGTTAGCCAAAGGACCTGACCAATGAAGAGTTTTCTCCATGTGCGCTTTTATGACAAATCAAGGAAAAGCCTGCTCCAAGTTCACTGTTTTTGGCAAAGATAAAGTATTCTGAGTGACTAAACCAGCATGCAAGTGAGCATCTTCAGCTGACTAGCAGTGTACAAATTAGATTTCTCCCCCACCCTGCTTTCTCCAGGGTGAAGAATTTCCACTTGTACCTGTAACATCCTGTCCTTCCCCCTCCCCTCCACCTTTTAAAAATACTTTTTATTTTTAGTTAGTTGCAGAAATTTAGTTTGGAGCTTTTCCAGGTTGGAGCCTTCAAGTCCCTGTCAGCAGAAGCCTTCTTCTTTACGAGAAAGAAATTTGCAAAAATCTGACACCTGCCACTTTCCATTGAGCTTTGGGTGGAAAATGTCCCTGGCCTCTTCCATTTTTTATGTCAGACTCAGCCTGGCGGAAAAGATTACCTCCAGGTAAAGTCATTCAGAACAGGAGTTTGCCTGCTAAGCCCCTCCTCTTTCACCACTCTTCTGATGTACCAGAACAGCCGTGTGTGCTTAGGCTGAGCATCACTTTTCCAGTGGCAGGGGAGGTGCACACAGCATGCACAGACAAGATTGCTGCCTCTCGGATTGCAGTTCTGAGGTTGAGTACTCTAATGATATCCTGATGAGATTCTCCTCTGTAGGAATGGAGCAGGCTGTGCCCCTTTGCAATTCTTTCACAATAATCAGCTTATTTCAGGGGCTGGAAGAGATGCCAGAAGTGGGAACCTCCAGCTTCCTAGGTATTTAGGAGCCCTCAAATGCCTTTATTAATTTTCAAGGAGAAAATCTCAGCTGGAAAGAGTCAGTTTTGTTCCAAAACTTATAGGATTCGTATGTAGGATGCATTTTAGCTTTTCCCAACCTGGGCTATGTCTATACTAAGTGAAGAGTCACCTCCTGTGCTATGTGTCAGCACTTCCAGAGCATTTCTGTCCTGCAGATGGGAAAGAAGCGATCATGTAGAGTTATGAGAGTTTACTTGAGCCAGAATATTGGGTAGATTCAACATTTGTATGGAGGCTGGTCAGCTTCAGGTTTAAATACATTTGGATTAGAAATTAATCACATTGAAACTCTTTGATTCCTCTCGTGGAGATCCAGATCTCTAGACCAGCAGAGAAGGTACTGCATGGAAGAGCTGACAGACCAGCATTCTTCTTTAGCTTTAGGTAACAGAGTAGTCTAAAAATGGTTCTGTCATTATCCAAGATATAACCGTTGTGACATGAGAACAGGATTTTACCAAATACCAAAGTAGCTAGATAGAGCTTGTTTCTTACTTAGTACTGAAATTACTACTTCTAAAAGACCTTGATCCTTCTGAAAAAATAGGACTGAAGTTCTGGTACAGCTACCAGCCCTGACAGCAGACTGAAAGCCCACCAGCTCCCTCTGCTTGCTTCCTTGCCTACATACGGTTATTGGGGAACCTGCGTTCCTGATATTCCTCCAGGACCTCTCCAGCCTGAAGTATGCACATTGCAACCTGCCAGCCAACTATCTTAGACACTGAGGTGCCCCACAGATAGGGCTTTGGGAAGTCTTACACAGCTGCTCATCTCTCACTGGGCTTAATGGATTCCTTTAGTGCAAAACGAAGTCCTTTTTTTATCAAATCCACAGAAATTTGCTTCAAGTGTAATTTTGAGCTGAATATTATAACCTGAATGTTCTAAAATAGAAGGAAATAAAAGCAAGCGAGATGTCATTCTTTCCTCACTAATGTCATGAGATACTGATGCTCTTTATTTATTCATCATGCTCCCACTCCAGCCTAGCAATCTCAACGTCTTCATGAATATTTCTATGCACACAGGAAGGAGATCCTCCTGCTTCTGTCCTTACTACTGGGACCGTGAAAATCAGTTTCCTTAGAGATGCTGGGCTATTGCAATTCAGCTATCAAGAAACCCGAATAAACCCACCTTGTCTACCTGCTCTCCTTAAACTAGATCTCTTTGTAATCAACAAAAATCCAGTTTGAAGTAGCCAGGACTTTGATCTTTGAGAAAGATTACTCGTTTAATAATATGATTGATTCACAGCAGAGTACATGTGCAGTAAGCCTTTTCCAAATTCTTAAAGCCATGCCATCTTCCAAGAATAGTCACAGTAGGTGGAAAAAAGTGAAGAATAGACCAGTAACTCTGTTAAGGAAAAATTATCAGACTATTTTTCAAGAAGCAGAGATTAAGACTCCTTCAGAAATTCACTGGTCCTGGATGGAGACCATCCAACACACAGATCTTAACATCTATGCAAAAAGTTCCAACAGGAACCAGTCTATAATACCCTAGAGAAGATGAAAAGAGAAACAGATATCACAATAGATGTTAAATAACAGGATATAGAAGCTTTACTTCACTTCAGCAGGCTAAGACAGGGGTCAAGAGAGACCGCTTCTCCTGAGGTGCTGCCACCTGTGAGACAGCTGCCTTATCCAGAAAGCAATTGCTCCCTCATGTACTGGCCTGAGCAGTTACCAAATTACTCCTCTTGATCGTGGTCCTGGTTCTTCCAGGCTGCCCACTGATGCCTAAACGATTAGGCTATCGCTGAAACCACCAGACAAAATGTCGTGCCACAAGGCAAGAGTCAAGGGATTTCATGCATTAGCCTACAGCATTCACCACATTTTTTATTTCACTGCTTCAGCTGGTCTGAAGAATGGAATGGATTTCACCCAGTCACAACTTGATAACAGAGGCAGAGCTATAAAAGGACTTTTAAATTTAAGAGCGTTGCCCACATTGGCAACATCAGTTCTCATGGTCCCTTATCTGCATTCAAGATTTCCTACCGCTTCTCAAAAGAGTCCTTTGGGTTTAAATAGCTTTGATTGGTGCCACTGGGACTGTCACAAAAGGTTTAGCAACTCGGCAGTAAACCTGAGCGTCTTTTAGCCATAGAGAGTCATTGTCACAGCCTCAGTGACCACTCTGGCATCTTAATCAGAGCTGAAAGAGCAGGTCTTGGAACCTTCACTCCTTACAGCTCACATTAAATTAGTAATATACATTAAATGATTATCTTAGATGGCATTATTTAAACATAACCTCACAGGACATTTGCCTCAAGCAAACTGCAACAGAAAAGCTGAAAGATTACGTTGCTTATATATGCATGAGTGTACATGTTTGCACATGTAAGCGTGCCCAGGCAAGTTCACAAGCTTCAGCATTTTTTGAAGCATATGGACACAAAGGGCACAAACCCAAACACATTAAGATTCCATACTGAAAAGCCAGCATTTTATAATTGATATACAGGGTTTTCTTTGAACAGGCTGGAGGTGCTCAAATGCCACACAATCACTTCCATAGCAGTCCATCATACCACTCCCATTAATACTTCATAGTGGCTGTCCTTTAATAAATAGGCTCTTTAGTTATTCCACAAACTCTAAGTGAACTCTGTATTAGTAAAGACTACAACAAAAGCTCCAGGGACAGAAGGCTTCTGCCTGGTCCCTGCTTGCAACAGACTGGCTGCCATTCAAAACCACATTACCCCATGTCATTTTCACTTCACAGTGTTTTCTGACATTGACCTAGAAAAAATGTTTAAGAATGAGCCCACAAGTCTCCACTAATCATTTTAGCATCATGAAGTGCTAGGTCATTGTAACTGCGTGTGGGGTTAGTACAGCCACTAAACAGTTGGGTGACTTTTTCAATTTGTTTCCTGTGCTCTGGAAACAGCCGCTACACATCAAAAACTTTCACCCACTTCCAAGTTGAATTGGGTAATAGTCAACAGATCGGTTTTATGCGGGCAATGGTCCCCAGTGTCAAGGCCCCAAGATTAGACAGAGATTTCTTAAGATACAAGCCATTTCTTCACCTTCTGATTTGATACAAATCTTTCCTCCTCAGGGTCAGAGGATTTTACCCAGTTGTTAAACACTTCTGCTAACAAACGGGTGACTACTGTAAAGAAGCAGAAGGGAAGATAGCAGGGAGGTGGAAATAATACATAGTGATCATTTCCACATGGAAATGGCCCGCTTGTTCCTCCTCTCCCCTTCTCTGAGGCTGAATCAAAAAGTACAAGAGAACAAGACTGTGGCTTGGGACTTGCAGTTTCAGTCTCAGAGTGGATATTCCTAGATTGCCCTGGCTGGTTATATATACAGCAACTTCAAGTTAACTGCTAAGCATTCATAAGTGTATTTATGGGAACGCTCATAAAGCATTTCTTCCTTCCCCTTGATGTTTTGTAAGATCCTTCTTTTTCAAGTCAGCACTTCTAAGTCACCTCTTCTAATAATGAGAGCAAAATCTTGTTTACTAACCAAAACGTTATATTCTGTTAACCAAACAAAAGGACTTACTTTTCTACAGGCAGCTGGCAATGCTGTGTCATACAGACTGCATCCTGTGATGGAAGCGGTCAAGAATGTAAGCTTCAGTCTAGTTGTTTATTAGTAGAAGAGAATTTAAAAGGCCAGAAGTACTTGGACAGAAGTTACCTGAAATCATTTCAGAAGCAGATTACAGCCCTCCCTTCTGGAGCATATTATTATAAACATGATCAAAAGCAGCAGTGATATTTCTATTGAAAGTATCAAAGTTATTTGTTTAAAGCTGAGAAGAACAACAGAGAAGTAAAATGTGGACTTCACCTTTTACCTTCAACAGTTTCATTTATAAAGGCTTAACATTTCTTCTTGGGGTAAAAAAAAAAAAAGTCTCATTTTTTCTGCCGGTCAGATTTCATCTCCATAAGCCTTTACCAAGTCCTTGGAACAAAGAAGTTTCTACAGAGTCAAGAGTCAAGTCTCACGATGAGCCTTCTTAGCTACTACTTTGCACTCGAAGACAGACCTTCAAATATAAGAATAACTGCAAGGAACTGTGGAATTTTTTTACTCAGTACTAGAGGACTGTGTTTTGAAGTTAATTAAAAGAATTCTGTCCTCCAGTATTGACATCTTATCTATTCAATTACAGTAAACAACATTATTGCTTTCTTTTGCATCTGAGCAGCTGAGCAGATGCCTACTCTCTGTTCAGTTTCATCTATTCCTGGAAGAGCTTATACCCAGAATTAACAGTGTTTTATACTGTGAAAACGCTTGGCAAACAAGCTTCCTAGTTTTTGTTTCACAACAACATTTGAAAGCTTCAACTAAGATACAGATTCCATATTGCTAATTGCTATACTATCAACTACTGTGCTATGTAAAGTGAGTACAGAAAAAAAGAAAGATGTGTTAAATATCACATAATAGATGAATGACGAGGGAGGCAAAAAGGATTGATGATATCTATCAATTCAAATGCATCAAGTTACCAAGCTATTCCTGTTTGAAAGAAACAACTACTTACGGGAAAGCAAAGAGTAATTTTAAGACTTGAATCCTGTAGGAATAGTATATGCCTTCCCTCATTAAGAACTTTAATAATATAAAAGTGTCTCCAACAGAAAGCTATACTAACACAAAGAGCTCCATCAAAACCAAACTATGCTCAGAAGTCATAAACACTGGCTAGAAAGACACCACCGTTATCCAGGCCTCCCTAAACAAAAGTTTAGAGAAAAATGCACCTAGATGTCACTTAATCATTCTCCAACATCTTTTTTTTTATATGTTTTCCTATATTTTATTTACAGTTAAATAGAGTTCATATGTTCAAACCATTGCTCAAGATGTAAAAGTTATACTTACTTTTAAAGTGTAAAACAATAAGAAGGTCCTCTCAAAGATACTCTCTAAAACTTAACACCTGACTACCTAGAAGCAGAAATTCAGATCATCTTAACTGAAACATTCCTTAATTCTTTTATTCTATCGACTATTATTTACTTACTTCATTTTGTTTTTTAAAAAGTGACTTAAATAATGTCCATAATGCTATCATAAAGTATATGTAATGCCTCTAAATGCTTGGTATTTACTAGTTCAAACAGATCAATAACATGAACTTTTTACTTCAGTTGAAAACAAACAATAAAGCAGCCTATTTAAAGTTTTTTTTATATTAAAATAAATTTATACTAAACAATTAAAAAATCATATTTTTTTTCTTACCTTACAGTTAAAGCAGCAAATGACTTATTTTCTCTTTTTTAGCCATAACTTTTGTGTAAGTAGTTCTTCACAGCCAATTTATTCACGTTTTCCTCCAGCATTTCCCGTCACTAATCCTTACATGTATATTAAAACATACATTTAAAAAAATTAAAAAACTTTCAAACTTACAAAGCATTAAATTTGTTTTTACCATAGCTACTCCACCTAAGAAATCAACTATCCTTCTCTCCTGTTTTTTTTAACTTGTGTTTTGACCCTCCCATTTAATCTCATGTGCTCCACACCTGTGTTCTGACCCTCCCTGTGTAATCACATATGCTTCACACCTGGGCTTTGTAGATAAGTTTTACTTGCCAATTATCCAATTTCAGAGATGGGAAATTAAAGCATGGTGTTTCATTGGCAGATTTTTCAGAGGATACAGAATAAAACCCAACATTCCTGAAGAATTTGTTTGCTCCTGTTGGTAGGGGAGTGGTTGGTGGAGATAAGGAGATTTTCATGTTTCCTTATGCTTTTTTTCTATGCTGTAGTAGACTAGTTAGTAATGTTTTAGTTGAAGGAGTATTTTCTTTCTATAGAAAACATTGTTAGGTCTTTGCTTAAAAACAAAGCTTTTGTACTGTAAAATATTTAATGCTTTGTGTTAACAAAAATAAACTTTTGTACATTTTTATTTAGCTTGCATTTTATTATTTATTTTTATTATTAGTTAATACAGGATAAGTATTTCATTTTCTAAGCTTTTAACTATTGTAGCAACAGCTTAAAAACTGCTTGAGATTAAAAATGTTTTTTCTGTGTTTGAGGAACTCTTTCGTTGTTCTATTCGAAGTATAAATGCAGAGTATATATTTTGACTTACATAAAAAGTAAGACTAACTTCAAAAGTGTAAGGGTGTATTCCTATATAACAAACATCAAAATAAATATTACAGTACCATAGTGTGGCGGCTGAGGCACCTCAAGCTAGCTACAGCTTCAAGGAGCTTTTCTTTGGTTAGTTGTTTTTTTCTGAGTTACATTTACTAACACTGAGTGCAAAGGCTTGTTCAACTGAGACATTTTACTAATACTAAATGACTAATAGTGCTTTTATGTTTAATTATTGAAGCCTGTTTAGGAGATGAGAGCTTCTTAAACAACAACTGGTTTATAAGTCAATATTTGAGTCCTGTTGTAGAGGAATCTTTATTCACTAATGGCTTATTGTGAGAACAAATCTCTGTGAAACTCTTTTTTCATGCTAATATTTGTTTTTGTTTGGTTTGATTTCTCTCATTTAGACACTGGTTGATTTGCGTAGCTTGTTTTTCTTTTGTCAGAGTATTCTTTTGTGCTTTTTTCAGTTGCGAAGCCAAAGCTATGGTTTTGCTCAAGAGAATCAAAGTGCTCTTTTGGCTCTCCTGGGGGATGAACCGTGATATTCTGCTTAAATAATTTAAACAGAGTGAGATGAGTTTGTATTGGGAGTCTCAGACAACAGACTTAATAAAGAATCAACACAAGAGTGTGGCTGAGTAGCAACAGTCTGTGTTACTACTATGAAATAGTAGTTCTGCAGGAAAATATAGTTTAACCTGATTGGGAAGCAAATTATTACAGCTTAGAGAAAGGTTACCCTCTGGATGTTTCTACTAGTTGAGGTGCAGGAACACGCTAAGGCTGAGCAGGCTCTTCGGACATGCAGGTTTAAGAGAGCCTGTTTTCCTGAAAATGATTACTTGGCTAAATGTGATAGGGGCTGAAACTGAGACAGCGTCAGGGAGGACCACCAAAAAGCTCATGAGGGTTTCTACAGATGTTTGTATACAGGTTTTTTAATCTGAACGTACCCTAGACTTCAAAGTTGGAACCTGTCAACAGTAGTATAGGAACTCTGAAAACCTAACTCGGTTTATAAAGGTATCTCATGAAACCTTTTTCCTTAATGCTTATGATATCACACACCAGTTTTTGTCTCTTGCTGTTCTATATGCTGAGAAGTGCATGATCCACATCTCCCATGCTGTGCTGGCATTGTTAAGAGAGAGATGAAAGGATTCACAAGCCCGCTAAAAGAATTTGTCTCTTCGGGAAAAATAGTGTGCTGCAGAAAGGACCTCTTTCCTCGAACGTGGTCGTGAGAGGTTGTGCCTTGGGTGTCCTTGTGTGTACTTACACCAGCCCTTACTAGCCTCTCACAGGAGCTGTTATACAAACAAGGTGGATACCCCTGCCATAATGGCTGTGAACACCAGAGGGAGAATCCCCACTGAACCCCAAAGCGTAACTTGCTCTTGATGAGTTTCCTTAGGGGATGATGTGAGTATAGGCTGTGGAATGGCTTATCTGAGATGATAAAGAAAAGATTTTCCACGCGTGGCCTCCTCTTTCATTCTCTGCATCCCCCTCCTCCTCTGTGTACATCCCTCAGCCATCCTGGCTCTGTGGGTTTTGGTGGAGGCTGGGCGCTGAGTGCAGGGTGACAGCACTTCTCTCTCTCTTGCTTTCTGATGCATTGATTCTCTTAAAGCCAAGCAGCACCTTGGGTATTTCCAGCATAGCCTGGGACATCTTCTGTCAGACTGGTAATGCAGAGAGACAAGCTCAGTGCTGCTTGGCTTCTGGAGAGCGGGGGAAGGGATTAAATGTACTTTTCTCCATTGATTTATGTCCTGCACAGAAAATCAATGATGTTCTCTGGGATCCGCTCAGCTGTTTGAAATCCAGCAGCCTGTTTGGTCAAGTTTGACGGGAAAAGTTGTGAAGGAATGGGCCCTTAAGATAGAGGTGGATGGGATAGGTACAAGTGCTCTGTAGGAATTGTTGTATTCACCTGATAGTGATTGCTTTTGTCTCATCAGTCTGTATGAGTTGAATATACTGTTTAACACATTTTCTCACTGTTACAGAGAGAACAGCTGTTTTGGAGAGGAGGAGCCAAGTGCCGCTTTTGTTTCCATCTGAGGCTGGGAGTAAATGAACTTACTCGAAACAGGATGAACCAGTCATTTTTATCCATGTTATTTCTCTGTGATGGGATCTGCCTGAATCTAGGTCTGATTTTGTCCAGGATATTGATGTATCTTCCAGCAAATGCTTGAAAGGCTGCACTGTAATTAAGAGCTTTTAAGCAGTGTGGACTTAATAAAGATCCTCTGTTTGTTTTCATCCCTGGAGAGAAGTATGCTATCCCTGATTTTAGAAAGGAGGTATATAGAAACTATGTGTAGATGAGGTTACACAGGGAGATAACGAAAGAGCTTGTAACTGAAATCACAGGCTGGCAGCCTTGCATATGGCCTGCTCTTTCTTTTACACTTTGGAAATAATTTCTTAAGTGTTCCTAAGGGAAAGAATTTTTGTTATGTCTTCCAATGCTTTCCTTTGGCCCCAAATTGCACAATATCGGTCATTTTTTTTCACTGGCCTGTGTATGGTGGACATTTCTTTATGAGTATGCCTGTTTTTTAGGAAAGTATGCTGTTGCTGCTTATGTAGATGCACTTAAGTAGATTTAAACTAACCAGTGGGGGTTTGGTATCTGTATAGCTGTGGCAACACCCAGATGCTTACTCAGCTTCTTAAATGGTTTTACAGCCATTCCCAAGAAGGCTGGCTGGAAGTGCTTTGCTTTTCTGAAAAGCAGCTGTATGCTAGGGCATATGGATATAAAGGTAAGTGTGACCTCTGTGTGTGTGAAGTGCAAGAGATCACGACAGTTGTGTATATGCATATGTGTAAAACATCACTGTTTCCATGGCCTTATTTGAGCAGCGAGATATAATCGTGTTTCACTGAAGAGTAAAAAAAGTTCTGTTCTGGCTGGTTCAGTTCAGTAGATGGTCCAAGTCATCTTCTGTAAATATTCCCTACCACGTTTGATCCTTCTTAGAGAAACCGAGGGGCTTTTCCACTGCTGTGGTGGCAGAAATGGAATGGAGTGTCTGAGCTAGTTTTTAAAACTTGCTCACTTGCTGACTGCAGGGGGGAGAAGCTGAAGATGGGCTGTAAAGGTCTCTCAGCCTGCCTTAAAATGCCTTTTGGGAATAAGTTGCATCCTTAGCAGTCACTAAATGGTGACAACCAATTTCTGCTTGATTTAGCTTTTTCTCTCATCAGTGAAGCACAGATAAAATACAAAACTAAATCAATATTTAGGATTTTTTTTTCTCTCGTCGAAACTCAGAAAGCCATGAAGCAAATGGAGAAAGTATTGCTGTAAGCCTAAAGCTTTAATTTTGCAATTTACTAGCTACAAAAGGGAATAAAGATAATGTATGCATGTGAGTGTGTTTACCATTCTGAAGAGCATGTGTGCTTTTTTTCCTGAGAGTCTCTCTCTAGCCCTTGAGTGACGAATCTGATTTTTTTTCCATGCTGGATTTTTACTGCCTCCAAACTTAACTGTTTTGACACTAGAGAAATCCTCTTGTTTCTCCCTCCAAGGTAAATATATGTATTATTGCTAGAAATTAGCTGTACCTCACCCACATGACTGGTCTTCACTATTAATCCCAGCTGATGGTAGGGAGGGGCTCTTCTGGGAGGCAGCCATGTGGTGAACATTGAGCACAGTGTTTTCCCCTGCTTCTCTCCTTTTCAGACAAGCAAAATTGTTCTATGCTGCCGTAGATGCGAACTCCTTGCTGCACTGCCTCTGTCTCTTCTTTTCCAGAAACTCCAGGGCCTGAATTACCAGCTGCACAGATCTAAAAGCTCTCACTGAATCTGGATGGAATATGGACAAGGAGATGAATAGCAGAAGGGAAGAAAGAGTGAAGTTGGTTATTTTTCTGGCACATGGATGCAATTACGCTCAGTGCATTCCAGAGGCGTTCCTTTGAATCCTATGCAGGTCTGCCTGCCGTTCCTGGGAGAAAGGAAGAAAAAGGGAGGAAAAGTCCCTCTTGCTTGGAGACGGAATGTCTGCACTTTCAATTCTCTTTTTAGGTAGGTTGGCTTTTTGGTTTTGTTTAGCGTTTTTAATCAAACTTCCAAGCGCCTTCTCTGCATGACTGAAATTCATTTCTGATGAGGGAAAGAAAGGGATTTGTACAGAAAACTTTTAGGGAAAACTCTAATTTTGGTGTTGTTTAGGTTCCGATGCTTTTCTTGTTGCTTTATTAGCAGGTTGATAGACAGAGATGTCTTAATATCGGGATTCGTTTTTTAAAAGTGGTGATTAAACAAACTCCTTTTGGAATATACGTTTCATGTTTAAAAAGGGCAGCGCTTTTAAGCAATGAACTAGTGGGGAGCTTGAACCTCTTTCTCAAAACAAGGTGAACAAAATGTCTTTGTTTCGGGCATAGTGTCAAATTTGTTTAACTCTGTTTTGGCTTCCTTGGGCATTTAACATTCAGATTTTAAAATAAAAAGAGGTTATTGTTTGCAATTGATGCCTAAGATTAGAAACAGATGTTTTGAAGTGCAAGAGGGAGGAGTTGGGGGAGAGAGGATGGGAGAAGGGCGATAGAGGGGGAAGACAAGAAATGGGAAGAAAAAGGGCTGCTGAAGGAAGGGAAAGAAAAGAGGTAGAGGGGAAAGAAAAGAGATAGAGGTTGACTGTTGAATAGGAGAGGAGCAGAGATAGAATAGAAAAGGTGCAGAGAACAAGAAGGGAGACATTAAAGGAGAGTGAAGAGAAAAGGGCTGAAGAGAGCTGTTTGTTAAAGCCATAGCCTATGGAGAAAAGAGTTTGCAGTCTTTGAGGGGGCTTGCCTACAAGACTGACTCAGAAGCAGCCTGGGTTTCTGTATCTCCAGAGGCACTGTAATGTGATGAGTGAGCTTCTGTCTCCATTCTGCTCACCAGATAGTGCTGACAGGCAGACAGCTTTGAATTCTGTTGTGCTTGGGCAAAGGCTGATTCCTGGGTCTTTCTGGCTCCCAGGAGCCCAGGTACAGGTGTGAAAAAGTGGGTTGGTCTTTGATTCCCTGGGAAGAGTTGAGCCCCACAGGGAGGTGGACTGATGCGGCTGGGCACAGGTAGAATAGAATTTTTGCACAACTAGAAAGAAATGTTGCAGGGAACAGCCTTGTTCCTGAAGTCTTGCAGGTGTGAAACGTGGGCTAGCCAGATTCCTATATATCTAAAACACAAGCAGCATTTGTAGAGCTGCTAAATAAATTGTAGAAAAGGCCTTTGCTCCAGGGATTGCTGTTAGCCAACGTTTTATCTGGAGGAGTATGACAGGGGGTTTGGACATGCTACAGAACCTGCAGGGGAGTGCAAGCAGCAGTTTGTGCCCCCTGCACATCTGCCTTGGCCATTTGCGCTCAATATGGTGGATACAGTGTTTAAAGAAGACTCCAAGAGATAAGACAGCAAAGCCAGAAAGAACAGTTAGGCTTCTGCCAGAGGTGTCTGGGCTGGGTCACCCCTGCAGAAATGGCCAGGAAAGCTACTCTGTGGATATTAAGAGACAGAAGGGTCAGTTGCTTGCCTCACTGATGGAGACAAATGGAACTAGTCTTTGGTCTCTCACCGTGTTCAGGTGCTGGATATTCCTATATGTTGAAGGTTTGGAGCAAAAGGAAGAAGCCAGAGAAAAGATGCTCTTGGCTGCAATGTAATGACAATTTACCTTTGCATGATGAGTGCAGCTTTTATGAAACACAGCAGACTTTATCATTGTTATTATGTCTTTGGCACCTAGGTGTCTTCAATATGCTGTTAACACAAAAGACAATCCCTGCCCTCAACAGCTAATGTCTTCACCCATGAGTTGAGTTTCTCACCTTCTTTGTGGGAGTTCTCCGGGCACTGGTGATGGAACGATAAGTGGTTCCCTAAAGCTTAAAATAAAACACCAGGATGTTAATTTTCCTGGTGTACTCCATTAGTTGTTGAACTGCCCGTGTCTTGCCCAGGCTTTTCCTGCCTTGTCAACAGATAACTTGGTCTTTCTGATCTTCATTCACCAACATTAGAAGTGTGTTGTAGGGAAAAGCAGGCAAATGTTGTGATTCCCTGTTCCTATATCATCCTAAAAACAAGTCTGGGGAGTCTCATTTGTTAGAGGAAAGTCTAATTGATTTTCTGCAGTAAAAAGCTATGGAAGTGCCAGTGATGGCTTGCTTTTCTTGCTGATAAAGACTAATATGGAAATAAGGGTTGAGAGAAGAAAAACAAACATGGAAGTGAGGTTGTCTGCTTTGTGTTTTAGTTATTTAACATACTAATAGCATGCCTAATATATACAGTCCTTGTCTCTTACACTGTTTGCCTCTCTGGCACAAGTGAGCAGCTGTGTGAGGAGACAGGAAACAGGAGACAATTAGTTTTAAGGAGACTTTTAAAACAAGACAAGATAAAAGACGTTCTTAAGTGTGGGCAAGAGCATGACCATGCTTCCTTCCCTGGTAAAGGCTGGGTAAATGAAAAAGGAAGGGGTGAGGAGTGGAAGGTGATGTGTGCTAATCTGTGTGCCTGCATGTAAGTGGTTGACATCTGATTCTCATCTCAGCCCACAGCTGGTCAAAATTGTTTCAAACTCTTTGTGTCACACACTGCACTCTTAAAAATCAGAATGGAAATTTCCAAGGGAAATATCTGTGATTCTTCACTACTGAGTGTAAAAGCTTCGTAATAGAATGTTGTGTTTCTCAGCCAGTAAAAATCCAGCAAATGTTTTCATTTAAATGTTTTACTGAATTGGTTTAAATTTCCAGGTGCTGGAATTCTCCTTTTGCCTTCTTTCACTTTCTCCAAGTGTTTGGATATTTTTAATGAGCCTTCCATTGAAGTAAAAAGCTACTTTTCTTGTGATCAAATATGTTCACATGGGGGTAATGCTTGTATGCTTGGCTCTTACACTGGTATAACGTGCTTTTTCTTCAATTTTTGGTTAGTATATGTCCTTGGCCCTTCGAAATCAATGGGTTCAAGATAAAAAGCAGTAGATGTACCAAGCCAAATCGGTCACCCAGCTTTCTGGTGTCCTCCAATTGGCAGTGAACCCCTAGTGTTAGGGGTTGCTCACCTCAATGCCCTTTTAGTCTGGCTTATGATTATCTGACAAAGATGCGTTCAGTGTGTTAGAATCGGGATGTTATATGGGGTGTTTCTAGAGTGGGCACAGCTGTAATAGGAAAAGCACCTTTTGTAGTGATGCAGCAGAGCTCTGCCCTCTAAGCTCCGAGATCCGTGACTCTCCTATAGGTCTGTCCCAGGGGTATCCGGTTGCTGCATTGAACACCAAGACTCTGATTGTCTCACTGCGCTGGAAAAAAAGGTTATGGTGCGGATCCTTCCAGTGCCTGTTGGCATGAGCAATTGGGTCTGACAGCCTGCGTTTGCCTAGGTATTCACCCGACTTCTAGCTTGAAAATCTGTGATGATATGGAAGCAGCTCTGCAGCATTCAGCAGCGGTAGGTCAGCCTGAGGCTGTGCTGTAGTAGACTGAGTCTGGCCTTCTCTCCTGCACAGGCAACCTGCAGTGTGCCCTATCACATCTCCTTGAGATCCTTCTCCCTAAGCCCTTGCAATGCTACACTCCAGCAAAGCCAACAACCACTGCAGCATTACTAAAAAAGAAATTAAAAAATAAAATACTCCAGCTGCCAGTGAGGTTACTGGGAAGCTTTATGTTTTAACGGAATGCTTCAACCTGGAACTATTAAAAAGCAAGCGAGACTGGTTTAAGCAACCTGAGAACTAAGCTGATGGATCTTTTATTTCTGCTGTTTTTCCGGTTATTTCCTGAGTTTCTCAGCGATAACTAGCAGCATATAAGACACTTGTTTTTTCTTAGTTTTCTCATGGCTCCTCTGCCTTTGTTTGCCTCATGGTACTTAAAAGCTTGGAGGGACAAGGGGTTTGCGCCGTCTTTTTACAGCACCTAAAAAAACAAAGCCTTGGCTCAGGAGTGGAGTACAAAAAGAAAAACCTGTAGCTGTGAAAAGAGATTTTGTGTGTGACTTTGTGTTTATTTCACCTTCTCTTTCCTTCATTGGATTCTGATGGAATGCAGGTGACTTGGTGTTATTTAGCTCAAAAGACCTTTTTCCCAAGGACAGCTTCATGTAATTGACAACTCATTTCTGTCATGAACACTTGAAAGTAGTCAACAAAACATCAACTGTAGGTGAGATTCAGAGTAGTGTGAATTTAGTCTTAGGACAGGACGAAGAGCTCTTTAATAGAACTCTTAAGAATACCTAAGGAAAGGCAGCAAAGCCGTGTATCCATTTGGCACTCCAGGGGGAATTCAAAGTAGTGAGACATAATTGAGTTGCTACCTGGCAGGATATCAGGGTTAACACTCCTTGTGAGACACCAAAATTCTTCTAAAGCCATGGATGGTTTACATCAAATATTTTCTGTCAAGACACTTGATGAGAAATGGCCTATTTTCCTGTAGAAGTGTTTTGTTTTATATGAAAAAGTATGGATTTAAAAAAAAAATTTGGGGGGGGGTTATTTTGATCCTTTCTGTTTTTCTCTTTTTTACCATGAGGAAGAAAAGGAGGGGAAAAAGGTATCTTCCCAGAATGAGGAAAAGCAGCGTGCCAAAATTGAGTTGAAATTCTGAAGATTAATTCGTTTTATGGGAAATAGAGCTGAGGAGCTCTGTTTTCCCATGGAGAACAGCTGGTGTTTTGCCTTTGTGCCCACCCTGGACCTTGTGTCTTCCACGTAGAATTAGTGGTCTGTTTCTGTGGGGTACTCTGGCCCACTTCAGAAGGACATTTTGAGAGAGCAGCACAAGCTTCCCAGAAATGTCATTGCACAACTGGCTTGGAGGTATCCTGATGTTTATCCTCAGGATCACAACAACTGCCCCTGTTTTCCTCAAGGCAAACACAGGGCTTTATGGGGAACTTAGCAGGCTTGCAGTCTGGGATTTGTTTGAGTTTTTAGGAGCTGCCTGAAAAGAAAATGTAAACAGTCGCTCTGACAAAGCCTTGTGTGTATTTGAATAATCTTCTGTGTGTAAGTGTGCCTGCTACACCATGCTGAATAGTAGCTCTAAGTGTGTCTAGTACCAACGAAGTGGGGTGCTCCGAGATGCTTTCTGTGCCTTTTCCCTTCAGAAATAGTCCCCACAGCCTCTGTCAAACCATACCTTAGCTTTTTAGCTGAATTAGTCCCCTGGGTTAGCCAGGGCAGTGGTCACTGCTTGTGTATCTGCAGTGTGTTTTATACACTTGCAGAGAAAGCTTGGCTCCTGTGCACACAATATTGTGACTATCTTACGTGCACTAATGTGCTATAAAAGAGGCTACTTTGGGTGCAGTGGGAACTTGGTGGTGCCCTGTCGAAAAGATGAATGGGTCTTTTTTTTTTTTTTCCCCCAAAGCTGTTTCTTCATCTGTTTTTAGAAATGGCTAGTTTACAGAAGCGGCCCAGCAAAAAGCCAAGGGTGAAGTCAGGTCACTGAGGTCTGTGAATAGATACTCAAATGACAGGATAGAGGATGATCCAGAAATGGCTGCGCAGGAAGCACAACAATGGAAAATGTGTGAAGTGATGAGAAGTAAAGTCAACAGAAGTGATGAGGGTGAATTTCTCTCTTGGTCTATCTTCAATCTGCTGCTTCAGTATTGCTGAGTGGAATAACAGCTGCCCACCTCTGCCAGACGGGGGTTCAAACCTTGTCTAAAACATCCTTTTACCTGGGCAGAATGCAGAGAAGGTGTATGCAATAGTCACTGGGATCTCTAGCAGTAGGTTAGCACCCCATTATAAAGCTGGTCCTTTTCCCCAAAAGCTCACAAAGTACTAGAAAAAGTAACTGGGTGATGAGGAGGGTGGGTACTGCCCTGCTTCAGCAAAGCACCATTGCTAGGCTTTTTTCAAGGCACGTTTTTGGTATCTCAGTTTCTTCATGTGACTAATTAGGTAGCTCTAGGTTTTCATTACAATGAGTACTGAGCAATTGGAAGATGCATTGAAGGTGGTGAATGTGTGATAGAAGATCATGAAACAAATCCTGTCCTCATCTCCTCCTCCATCTTCTCTACAGAAAGCATTTGATGGTTTATAAAGGCAAATGTTATAACTCGGCATTTCTCTTAATGGGCCAGACCCAGATTCATTATGTCAGAATTGCTGTCCCACAAGAATCAATATACATTACAGTATATTTCCAGGCTGTCTTTTCTCCTCTCTAGCTGCCATCCATTTTTGTGGCTGGAAAATGAAAATGAAGCCTTAGCGTATGTGACTTGCTCCTGACTGATGATGAAGAAAGGTTGAAGTTCAGCGTAGTGCCTGCAGTTTAATTGCCTTTGGTAGGAAAAGGTCAGTGAAATTTTTGTTTTGCTTATAATATGCATTGGCAGAAGAGAAGCTGCTCTCCTAGAAACAGTCTTTTGAAATGGAGCGTGCACAGTTAGGGGCAACTGATGACCATGACTAGACTGCATTTGGTCTGCCATAATGCTGCTACTTGTATAGCATCCTTTGTGGTTAAGTATCATACTTAAATCAACCTTTGAGTAACTCAGTCCAATAGGGCCATATTGGCTAAAGAAGTATATAAAGCCCATCTACGAGGAGGAAGTTAAGGCACAGGTTGGTGCACACTGCCTAAAGGCAAGATAGCTGGTAAGTCTAGAACCCTTGCAGGTCTGACTTAAAGTCATTTCCCTTTGAATATGTCTTCAAATGTGGGTAGAAGTAGTGATGAGCACACCCTTGAACAACAGTTGAATCAATCATGTACAATTTATCAAGCAGAGGCCCTTGAGCTACCGTCTGGAGGGGTAACTTCGAAGCAATGGGAAGGTTTGACTTACCCTTATTTTGTGATAAGATACTCCATAAAGTATAAGTGACTCTTTAGTACTGATATGTGGAGAAACTCCACTCATGGTGTGAATGACTGCTGTGTTACCAGAAGAACCCTCAACAGAGAGGAAATTCTGGGCTGTGTGAGTTCAGTATCTGCATTACTTCTGCGTATGACAGGAGTATTGAATCTTTCCAGCTATTGTATACCTGCAGAGTAATCACTTGTAGTTAAGTGTCCATTGTGCAGAGTTGCTTGGCAGAGCAGAACCTGGAAGCCAGCTACATTAAATGATACGTGGGAATCTCCTGTCCTTTCCTGTGCCTTTTGATAAAGGGGAATATATTGGTATGTTTGTCTTAGAGCATATGCCCCAGCATTCACTCAAATAATCCTCCTTATAATCTTCAAACTAGCAGCAGTTGTGTACTAACTGACAATATTGTACTCTGTTAGGGGCAATTCAAAGGCTGTTTCGTAGAGGGAAAAGGTGTGCTTTGCTGGAGGAAAGGTAAAAAACGATTAAAAAAAAAAAGGCAACACCTCAGGCAAGTATTAGAGAGCGGTCAATACATGGGCTGGGAATCTGGATGCAGTTCCTTGCTCTGTTCTTGGTGAGTTGTGTTGGTCTCTTTAGCTCTTTTTCTGCTTCCTTATGTCTTTTACTCTTTGGTTATTGAGGCTGTAAGTTCTTTTGAGCTGAGACTGCCTCTCCCTATGTACATGGATGGCATTCAGTACAAACTAGGTTGATAAGCAGCCTTTCCAGAACTGGAGTGGAAAAAGAGTGGCTCCGTTCCCTTCCCCTCTTTGTGCCTCAGCAAAAATATTGAAATTAGGTGGTTTTCTAGTATTTGGAATATTTTAAATGCATGCTGGCTGAGTCTTATAACTCAAAGTGCTATTTTTTTTTCTTAAAGGGTTTTTTCTTTAAGGGTTGATAAAATTTTAAAGGCCATAGATGTGTTTAATATAGATATGAACCTTTATCTGTAGGGTAGGGCTGTAGAGTGCCAGGAAATGGTGGGGTGGTTTTGTGTGTGCAGTGGAAATATTTCATATAACACAGCAAGCCTTGAATATTGAACTAAACCAGAGCCAGGCACTTCTCTTTTTTTTTGTTTAAAAAAAAATATTGCAGGGTTTTCAACCTTGAAGGCAAATCACTTTATGACTTCATTGTTTAAATTTAGGTTTTGTTTTGCGGGGGGGATCGTTAGACTTGAAGCAAAAGCCTTATAGCCCAGGGACTGTCACTTCCGATTACTTCCAGTGACACTTCCAATTATTTCCAATCACAATTCCAGGGACAAGAGGAAAAAGGAGCCATGTTCCCCAACATCAGGGCTTTTTTTTTTCTGAACAAAGGACCGATTATCAAACCTCTGCAGAAAAAAGGTACGGTGCCAGATTGGGAGCTCTGCTGGGGTAGGGTAATTCCAGAGCAAATCTGCTGAAGTGAGACTCGAGGCCAGTGTCTGGCAGGGTGCTGGGAATCCTGCTGTCCATCCTGCCTTGTTGAGTAATATTAAGGAAATTGCTTCATTTTCCCCAGGCGTTAACTGGCACTAGGACTCATTTCAGTGCGGCAACACGCAGTTTCGGTGAATGTCTGCTCAATGCTCTGTGGGTCTTGTGAGACATGAGGATGCGAAAGTACTGCTCGTGGAAAGCAAACAGCTTAGCGTGCTCAAAATGGGAAACGGGAGCCTGCTGAGGGAACTTGACTGACTTGTAGGTACATGAAGTGAAGAATTTGGTGTGGTGTATTTTATCCAGTGGTGAGCTGAAGAGCTGTTGTGTCCTTGGAAAACGAAGCAAGACACGATTGCCAGTGGAAGCCGGAGCACTACCTTATTTTCAAATGTCTCTGGTAGCATTACTTCAGCCTGCTGGAGTGTAAAAACAGTCTTAAAATGGTGTCACAGCTTTCAATCGCACTTAGTGAAGCCTTTAATTTCCTTAGTCATAGTGCACTAGGGTGTGTGTGAAGCTGGGTCTGCTGGGAGCAGGGTTTATTATTAGCAACTGCTTTCTTTATTTGCTTTATAGTACTTGTTAAAAGCCTTAGCTGTGACCAGGGCTCTGTGAACACTGGGGAGACTGTTTTACATGGTACTAGTGGTGATGAGCAGCAGACCTGGTCTGATGTTAAGAGCCAGCTACTAAGGAACCCGAGTCAATTTACAATGGGAGTCACATGCTGGACCTTAGATTTCAAAAGCAGCATCAAATGAAGGCTTCATGTAGTGAGTGAGGATCCATGGCCCTCTTCTTTTAAGGTGGGAATGATATGCGTGGGTGATCAGAGTGAAGGAAGTCCTGGTGGTGTTATTCATTTTCCTGTGTTTATTCTGGTCTGCCTGGGGTTCAATGTCACTGAGAGCTGCCTGTACCAACTTCACCTCCTCTCCTGGAAGGGAAGACGGATGTGTCTCTAGAACTGATGCTGCTGTAACATACAAACACTGGGTATTATTTCCCACTTGAGCACAAAGTAGACCGTGTACATTTTGTCAGCAAAGTTTAGAAATTCAATTCCAGGTGAGCAATTTGGCGTTATTCTTGTTTTGAGGCTTTCAAAGAATTCCTGGTCATCAGCTCTGATGGTTTTGTGACATTTTCTGTTTCTATGCCTTGAGTAGGTAGATTCCTGAGGTGGCACTTGCAGAGAGCTTTGTGCTAATTCCTTAGGAGTCTCCGCATCTCACATAAGGATGTTTTACTGAATCCATCCAATCGAGATGGTTGTTTCCACAGTACAGCTTTGTCTTGTTCTACTGTGGTCTGTGCTGTGGGCAAAACCCCTCGTCATTTCCATTGTTTCAAGCTCTTGTTTGGAGACAAAAGGAATTTTAACCAGACAAAGCATAGCTTTTATGTTAACAAATGCTGTGATTTTTCTAAAAATTTCTTTTCCAAAGGGGGGGTTTAAGCGGCTTTGAGTGCTTTCTGGTCAAAGCAGCATTCTGGATGTCCAGATTCCATTCTTGGTTTGACCAGTGACTCGGTGATTTAGCAATTCAGATTCCATTTTTAAGTGCCTGTTAGTTTTGAGTGTCTCCCCTTCAAGTGTTTCAAAGGGTCATTACTTTGGAAAGTGGGAGTCCGAGGATACATGAGTTTGGTCCCACCAACTATGTGCTGTCGGGCATCCTTTAAGTTCAAAGTTTTGGGGGTGCATTAAGAAATGCTGGCTTCCACTTCTTTGTGCCTCAGCTGCTGTTTTGCAGGATAAGTGCAAGAGCACTCACAAAAGTAGCAGCCTTTCCCTCAAGAGCTGTAAAGTGCTTTGAAATCACTGTAGAAATAGAGCTGCAGAAGTCCAAAGTGATAGTCTGTTAAGACATGTCAGGCACTATTTTAATGGCTGAAGAGTCTTCCCATCAGTGCCACAAATGGATCCCAGCTTATCTGGCTTTGTCACAGCTCCTTCATTTAGCCCAGGGCTACCCCTGGAGTACACAGAGGAGACAATTCTGCAGCTGTGCATTAATTCAGACCCAATATGACCTGGTACAAGAAAAGTTCAAAACTCTGAGCTCCTCTGCTCTGGAGCTAATGATCCTGCATTGCACAATACTTTTCCCTCTAATTATTTGAGCTTGCATCTTTTTCCTATTTAGTAATGCCCTGGGCATGTTGCTTCCATTGTGGGATAGCAATGAATACATATCCATTAGTAAAAGGCATTGAACGCGGTGGTTCTTTTTCTTTGGAGTTGTCAGCAAGCATCTTCCCCTGCCCCATATCCTCTGCTGTGAAAGCACCAGAAGAGAGGAGGAAAGCCAAAACCAGGATGTGAATGGAACAAATTGGGCCCTATTACACCAGATGGAACTACTTAGGATGGTATTTTCTGGCTTGTAACTGCTCTGAGGCAGGGACTGTTTCTTTGCCTGTTTGCACTGTTCCCTACAACACTGCAGACATGGAAGCTGCATAGCAATCCAGAATGTATTAAATCTACTTTTCTTCCTGCTCACTGTCTAAACAAGCTAGGACCAGGTTAGCATCCATTAGTGTAATTCCAGAGCATAAATTCATGCAGTGAGAAGGCAGAAAAGTTGGAAACCCAAAATATTCACATGGGATCCTGAGGGGGCTTACTTGTTTTGGGCTTATGTAAATTGGGCTTGTTCTGGCCAGATCACAAAGCAATATCTGCTCAGAAGTTTATTATACTTTGCTAATGGTCCTAATTACTGAGCAGCCCTGTAGTGTGCAGTTAGGATGATTGGACTTCTCAGCATCTGTGGATGTTAGCACATTAAAGGCACAGAAGAGGAATGTAACAGCTATCTATTTTACAGAATCCTTTGAATGCAAATACTTTCTATCACTTTACAATGGCATATGACGTATCTAAGAACCTTGCCCCTTCCTGCCTGCATTTCCTACTTTACAGAGCAGAGTTGCAGCCTCTCCCATACTCTGTGGTGCAAAATCATGTGTTGCTTTGCTTCTGGCTACAGCTTTCCTTTTAGTCTCTGTCCTCAGGGTTGTCCTCTCAGTATTTCCTTTCCTGCAACAACGTGCATGGAAAACCCAGTCTACCCAGAGAAACAGCAACTTCAATAGCTGCTGGCCTCCTTTGTGCCAATGGGCCATGCTTTGAGTGTGCTGACACTTTCAGCTCTATATGCATATTGTTCCTGGTTTGGGGCTTCATAAGCCTTTGATGGGGTCTGGGATGTTTGCTGTCAATCTTCAGGTTCTAGCAGTGGGGTGAAAAATCTTTCTACGCTGAAAGCACCTGATGCAGTGAGGCTGGCACGGGAACATCCTTAGCCCTTGGAAGGGTAAATGAATTTCCTGTTCCTGCAGGGGAGGAACTTCTTCAGGGAGGAACTGGAACTGTTTTTCCATCCTTGCTGCTGATTTAAATGCTGCTTCATTTTTATGATGATCTTGTATAAGCAGAATGGAGAAAATCCACTGAAAAAAAAATCTGTTTTTCTCAAGCGTCTGCGTGTAGTAGATTGGAACTGAGCTCACTGTAGTCTCTTCTTGAGAAGATGTCTTCTAACACCCTTTCACTATGGATCTGCCTGGCAGTATGATCTGTTTGCCCTGGATTTAGGAGGTTTGACATTCTTTGTGTATATCCAAGTCTCTTCATCCCTTTATGACTTCATGTCCCAGTTAATATCATTTGTGTTGTGATACTGGGACATAAATGCATTAGTTCACAGTGCGTGGTCTCTTCATTACTAAAAATTGATAAGATTATCAGTGAATGAAGAGTTCATTGATGAGGTGGAGGCTGTCAAAGAGTCTGAGACCTCTCTCCGGATAAGGTCTTTAAGTAGCCAGGTTTAGAATGAGTCTGAGTTACAGAAGGAAAGGACAGTAGTAGCTATATATTCCTGATCTTGAGGGAACAGCCCTGCTCGCTGCTTTAAATCATTCTGGGGTTTTATTTTTCTGTGTCAGCACTGTCAGAGTCTATAATCCTCAACCAAAAGAGGCCATCCTGCCCTACCAAGAGAAGGACTTAAAGTGAGGAATCCCCTTCAGCAAGGATGTGGCAAGCAGACTGACAATGTAAAAGAAAGGAAAAATATCCTGAGCCAATATGCATAAAATTAGGGCCTGATTATGATGCAGAATTAAAAGTAAAACATGAAGAATTCCCCTAGTACAGGGAGCTGGTGGAGCCCCGCGATGGGCAGCACTTAGTGCCAACCATGCATTATAGCAGCAACTGAGCAGGTAATGATTATGCGTGCTTTATAAACACCCACCATCAGTTATGGTCATACTCTGCAAACAGGGAAGACTTGATGTAGCAGATAAATGTTATTTCTGCAGATGTTTTAAATAGCAGTGACTGTTCATATATTCTCTATGTCCCCCTCTGATCCAGAAGTAGTGCATAATATATGAACATTCAGAGTAGATGCCAGGAAAGATGTCCTAGGCAGCTGTGAGAGATAAAAGATACTAGAACTTGCATCACTCCTGAGCTGTGCTGTGAATGTTGAGACAAGTTGGCCTTGTGGGCAGAGGAGCTCTGTTCATTATCTGGCTTTCAGGTCTCCTGGAAGGCTGAGGAAGACAGTGCCTTTTGCTTCAGATGGAGATGGCAACTTCCTGTCGGAAGAGGAGCGTGACTAATGCATGGAAAATGGCATACAAAACTTGGTAGTATCTTTACAGCAAGAGAGTCAGATTTGGAAAGAGAAGAGGTGGGAAGACAGGAATCCGTGTTTTTGCTTCCAGTTCCAGTAGTGACTTTGTCTTACTAGAATCTTTTCACTGGTAAGGTTCAGATCTGTTGTTCATTAACTTGTCTCATTTCAACTGTAATTCCAGCATGTGGTTTGAAAAGTCCTTTTGGAGCCTTGGTTTCCCTATGTGTAGAAAGGGAAATGTCTCATTAGATAATGTGGTTTATGGTCTTTAGACAAAACAATGCGCAGTATTGGTAAATAGTTTGATTATGGTTTTTATCAGCCTTCCCTTTCCAAAGGGCTTATAGCTGTTGTCTGTTTGCATTTGAGTTTCGTGCCACTGGGATGTAACTGTGCTCTGACAGTGCCAGTTCTTTCAGCATGGGAAGAAGAGTTTGAAATCTTCAGGAGCCACACAAATTATAAATTTTGTAGGAAATACACTCAGCCATACTTCCTAAAAGAGGAAATGCGTGAGTCCTGTCTCCTGTGTTTAGAATAAACAGAATCCAGATAATTTAATCTAAAAGGAAAATGTTCTTTTGAGGATAAACAGCCTGAATAAAACATTTCTGAGCAAACCCGTGACAATGTCCCTCCCCTTGCACCACCCCCCAGCCCCAACCAGCAGTTTCTGTCCTGAGGGACGCCAGAAGCAGCTGCCTGATCAAGGGAATTGGCCTCACCACAAACCAGACTGTAAATCTCACCAAACCCTGTTATGCCTGCTCCAACCATGCTGGTCCCTATAATCATCCCAAATGATGCCCACCCTGAAAGTGGGCACATCTTATTTGGCTTATTCTGCATAAATGTCAAGTAAGACCCATTGCCTGGCAGACAGATTCTCTAGTTTTGTTTTTAGATGTTAATGAGGGCCAGATGCGAAGACTTGTGTGGTCTGGGGCCGATGAACTGCTGTTATCTACGGGATGGAGCCATTCGATTTCTTTTCCCTTCTCCACTAGGCAAACAAACTATTTTCAGTGTTATGGAGCTGTTGCAGCTTTTCCATTTGAGCTTGCTGGGCTGAGGAAATGCAGGAGGCAGAGGCTGGGAGGGTAAGTAACAGAGAAGTGAGGGGTGTATATCTTCTGTCACTCTAGATATGGCAAGCAAAGAGCAAATGGGCATGTTAATTATCAGTGTAAGATTCACGCATTAAAACTCTGTCCTGGTCAGAATGCCAGTGTCTAATAAGGATGTGTTACAGAATAAGAGGTACAACAAGGGTTAGAATACCCACTTAGCCTCTTACTTTGTTTCCAATTATCATTAGGAAGCTTGTCTGAAGAATTAATACAGGAACAGAGTGAAAAAGGGACCCTTCCCTGGCCAGATTTTTCCTGGTGTTCACAGTCAGCAAGTGGCTAACGTGTACTCATTTAGCCCCACTTTCTCCTGTGGCCCATAGCTTCGTCACAGTTATTCGTGCCCTTGATTCAGTTTTGTGAGCTGTCACAATTGCATCAGACTGACAGATGCTTTGGAAACTCTACAGTAACCCTAATAAGTATTTCACTTCTTACATAGATTCAGCCAGTGAGTCAGACTCCTCCTGCCTGACAGCAAACTTGGAAATATGGAGCTAGGAATAACTGGCCCAGATGAGACTCACAGTTAATCTAAATGACTGTTTCACTCCAAAATGATCCAGTTCCTCCAGGTGGAAGAAAATCCATACCTGATAGTATGTGGAATCACGTGCTTATGTGGGAAACTTACCACCAAATATTAGGCAGTTAGGGGAAAATTAGACTCGTCACTTCAAGTATATAAATGCATAATGTGACTTGTGATTGAGCTTATTATATATCTAATGTCTTCCTGAACAGAAGCACTTTAAATCTATCTTCTAGTAGCCAGATGCTCCTTTTTTTAATGTACATTCCTGAGCAAAATGGGTCTTCTGCCTTTGCTAGTCTGTAATATTCCAGCACTAGGTGTATACCATGGTGTCTTCTCACCAGGCGGGAATAGCCACTAATGATGCCAGTTTCAGAAATAGTCTGGATAGTATCTGCCCTGTGGGATGAGATCTTTCCAGAAGGGAAAAAATCTGTTTAAAGAACTGCGAACTCAAGCCTTGGTTTTGCTGTTCTCAGGTTGTGGGAACGGACAGTGTGTCAGGTTTTGCTGGTCCTGCAGGTGTTCTGTTATACTACAACCCCGGTGGGACTGCAAGTCTGTCTTCTAATGGATTGGAAGTGCATGGCAGAAGTAACGTGCACAAATGAAAAATAATTGGGATGCTATTTAGCAAATGTACATCCTTGGCCTGGTGTATGCAGCTTGCCATGGAAAAGAAGAAACCAATCTATGGAGGAAACTTGCCTAAGGTGTATTTTGGTGACCTTTCTGATGAGATTGTACTGGAAAACATGTTTCATGGCTGGTATCGGAGTAGAAATAAACGGCATGGACAGCGGTCGAGTGAGCATATAGGTCTGAACTGCTGAACTTCAGTGCATCTGAGCTGGCTGTAACAGAGAAGACAGGCTGGATAATTTCTCAGTTGAAACAAAAACAGGCTGGGGAACCCGTTGAGCAATTTGAGCTTTGACTTTGTGGAGTTTGATGTAGCCTCGGATGGTCTTGTGAGGAGCTGGCCTTCTAGATCTCCCTGCAGCCTCACAGCCATGCTTTTTTTTCTCTGGCTGGTTCAGGATAGAGGGAATGTATAAATAACTGGAACGTGATGCTTTAGCAGCTTGTGCCTGGAGTCTTGCATAGTGTGGGTCAGGGTAGAGGTCTCTGCAGTACCCCACTGGTACAAGGTTGCTTATCTGCTTGTTGAAACAAAGCATCCGAGTGGGGTTTAGCTCAAGGAAGGAATGTGAATTGTTTAAGACTGGGAGATGACTCTGGGCTGTGCGTGCTGTCAGATATACACAAACCTCTATTAAAATGTGCTGTCTGGTATCTCTTGCCACCTCTTGTCTTACCTGATTACCTTTTATAGTAAACGTTTATTTGATGAGCACCAATATGTCCAGGCAAATACAGATGCGAGGATGACATGATAGACACTTTGCCCACATCAAGAGGCAGGGTGCTGTGATTGATTCCCTGAAAAGAGAGAGACAATTAAACTCATCAAGTTATGTAAATCCCACCCTTGGTTCTGAATGAGCCCTGGATCCTAACATGAACTGACAGCTAGGGCTGGGTGGTGTGAAACCTCCCCTTTCCCTGCTGGAGCCCAAGATCAGGGCAGCCCCTGCTGTCTTTATTAGATAACTGTTCTCGGAGGGCTCTGTAATCTAGAACACTTCAAGAGCTGGTAGCTAGAAGTTGAACCTTGACAAATGCAAGATAGAAGTTAAAATTTGAGGAATTATCAGGGAGTTTAATGTGCCACTGAAGCAGTCTATCAGTGGAGCAAGCAGGGCTATTTCTTGGAATAGACCTGTTGAACTGTGCAAATATCACAGTGATGTTCTGTGGTCTCTGCTGTACTGAAAACTTGGATGATCAAACCTCATCTGTTCTGGCTTGGAAAATCTACTTATAAATGCTGCATTTCATTCTTACAATTGTATTATGGGTTGAGACTTAATTTGCTAATGTTGATGGAACTGTGCACTTAAAATATCCCATTGAACTGTTGTGTGCTAAAAAAATACGCTTTCTGAAGCAAAACTGCAGGAGTTTCACAGAGCTGCGTAGTGCATTCCCATTAAGTGTGGTGGCAAGTGTGGGCGAACAAGTGTATCTTCCTAATGAGTGGACTAAGTTAGTTCTTAGGCTCTAAAAAGGACCACGCAGGTGCCTGACTTAATTTGCTGGTTTGTTTTCTGTAGTTTTTCTGTAAACATATTTTTTTCTTATGCATCTAAAGTTTCATGTTAGAATAGAGACCTTTCTTATCCTCAGTCTTATAATTTATTCTAAAGATATGTACAAGGCTTTTGTTGTTTTGAGAAACCCCATGGGATTTGAGGCTTTGTCAACCTCTCCAGCTATTTACAAAAAAAAAAACGCTTAACAGAAGTTCAAGTATCGATTTTTTCCTGTTGTTTCCTGTTTCCTTGTTTATACTCCCAAATTTTCTTTTCAGCTTGAATCAAATCTTTAAAAACAATTGACTTTCTGGATATACAGCTATTTGAAAGATACATCAAGAGGAGGATGCTTTTAACAGCTTTCCAGAGAAGCACACAACAAGCAAGTACTGTACATATATAGGTACAGAGCATGGTCTTTCCTTGTCCCTCTCCCTACATGTTCTGTGCTATTTCTTTTCCTACCTATCTGCTGCTCCTCAGTCTCTGCCAAAGAGCACATAAAACCAGAGCAATTGGAATCAAAGTACAGGCTTTTAAATTTGCAGTGTTTGAATGGCTTTGAAATGATGTGAGGAGTTAACATCCCTGTTGATTTGAAAAATTCTTCAGCTGGTCCAGCTTTTCCTCAGCCACTTGATAAACCTAAGGATTTTAAGCTTTAATTTTAAGCTCTTCCATGATTTTCCTTGTCAGTCTCAACTTGCCTGTTGTCTCTCCTTTTATACACATTTTTTAAGATACCCGCAGTCATGACTCTGTTACTCTCTATGCAGCATCTAAACAAAATATATCCTTGTCCGAGGGCTTAGCCTAATGTAAATATTTATTGAGCCACGTGTCTAGAATTAGCCAAACTATGCAGTCAGAGAAATGGGAGTAGAAGCAAATTTTTACTAAGTAGCAATTTGGCCCTAAACATGAAAGCCTCTGATGCTCTGTTTCTCAACTGCCTCAGCCTTTGAAATAGTCAGATTCACCACATCAAGAGCTTTACAATAGCAGGGAGGCACCAGGCTGCTGCTTGTGTTTGTCGCATTTATTTTTGATTGTTTATTTATTTGATCTTAAAAGTTCTTTTGGGGGAATCTCTTATCAGCTCTAAAATGTGGTTGCACTAGTAAGTAAGAAGCAGTGACATTAAAAGTAATTGACATTAAAATGTTGTGACATTAAAATTAATCATGTTTGATGGATGTTAGAGACTGAATCCGCAAGGCTCCCGGGTTCGTGTTTTAGCAAGTTTTGACATTCATTCTCCCCCTCGGTTCCTGCAGCAGTTGTGTAACTGCCTTCCCCCCCTGCCGGACCCAAACCCTGGTGCAGGGAGAGGAGGCTGGTTTCGAAAGGACAAGGGGTTTTCTTGGAATTCACTGCTTCATAGCTTGGGGTGAAGCGGCTGTTCTGTTCTCCATCCAATGAACTAGTGTCACAATGTCAAAACCAGCGCAGTACTGGTGACACTGGTTTCCTAATCAGCACAGTGGGGTTGAAGATGAAAGGGACCACTGGGATGTTTGCAGCAGTGCTGAGGAGTTCTTCTGGGGTGCTTGTTCCCTGTGCTATGGTGGTTCCAGGCAGAAGCAGCTTTGCAGGAAAACCTGGTTCTTGTAGTCTGAATAGGGATTTATATTGTTGCCATGTTTAGTAATAATGGGAAAATATTTAGGTTTTGTAACAGTTGTGGGGGGTTCAGAAGGAGACATAGTTGCCAGTTGTGCTCATGTGGCACAGGCACTGAGTGTAAAAGAAACTGACAGTGTTTTTCTCTGGGATCTGGAGTTTCTCTAGGAGCTGGAGGGGACGTGGTACAATGTGACACCTGTATTTTACAGCCAAGTTCTTTAGCAGCAGCCAGGAATATGATGAGTGTTAAGAATGGCCGATGGCTGGTCACTATTCCCATGCTTCCTTTAAGAAGCAAATAATCAGATGAAATTGTAGCAGCTTGCTCCTCTTCCTTTGGGTGGCTGAAGCTTACCTTGGAGATGTTCCTTCCAGGCAGGGAGCGAGAGGGAGAGATGCAGTGTTTCTTGTCTCCAGTAGAACATTTTCCAACTTCCTTTTTTAGCAATGTGAAGCTTGAAGGGGCCTCAGAAAAATGAACCGATGTATTGGGCAAGAAGCCAGCTACCTCCTTGCAGCTTGAGCTCTGTGCTGGCTTCACTTTCTGTCCTATTTGGAAACTAGAAGTAATGAGCTGACATGAGCTGATCCCTCCCCTCTCCCCCCCTCTGCTGCCGTGGTCTGTATCTAGGGTGCCATTCTCTGTAGAAGTCAGCACAGTGGGAATATAGCTTTTTTTCCATAGGTTTTTGGCACTGAGTGGTAATTTGCATGAGGCTCAATGTAACTTATAGCCCAGTTTTTTTTGCTTTTTATAAAATAAGTTGATTTAACTGGAGTTAAAGTTTGGCCTGGTGGTTCAGGGCACTGAGAACTCCTGTCTTCTGCAAGCAGCCAGTCCAGAGGTGTTTCCAGCGTGTGGCTTGTTTTGGGTGGACCTTGTGAATTGCAGATCTGGCTCCCAACCCTGCCACTGATTCCTTGGGAGCTTGGTCAGTCTTATGTCCCTAGTTATACATGGGCAAATTGAGCTTTCCATATCTGCTTTTTTCCTTTGCAAACTGAAAACAGTGATACTTAGGAGCTTCGCTATACAGCTGTGAAAAGAACACCGAGATCTGAGGGTCAATGGGAGTCATGAATTTGTCCTTTTAATTGTACAATGTGCACAAATCACACTGGGGAAGGGTAGTGTTAAGGATGTTTTTGCTTATGCATTATGAAAGTGGTTAATTGACTGCTACTGGGTGAAGTCCATAAGGCTTAAAAGTAAATAAGTGATAGACTTAATTGAATGTATTTCCTTTTCTTTGACCTTTTCTGCATCTCTTTGGTGATATCCAAGTCCCTGAGGAATAATAGATAGACTTGAGTTATCTACAGCTTCTGAATGTGAGAGTTAAAGGACAAACAAGTTAGAGTTGAGGTGTTTTGATGGCTTGATGGTTTTGCAGAGGTACTGAGGACCTGCAGCTGTGTATGCCCTTGGTGAAGGATATGAGGCTGAACAGCAGCTTGGGGAGGCAGGGGAAGATAGGAGTGCTCAGTTTAGACAGTGTTTTTATTCAGTCTTCTTTTTGACTGAAAACGCCTTCTTAAGGCAGAGGGGGGAAAAGCTGTGTCAGCTCCTATTAAAGAAAATACTTATTTTCCTAGAGAAGCCAAACCAGCAAAAACCCATGAGTACTGCAGAGACTAGCCAAATATTTGGCAGCTTTTTGTGGCAATTCTGGCTCAAGAACATTGGGAATTTTTGAAGACAAAATTAACCCACTGGAACACTGAATGGCAATAATATAAAAAGTTGATTTCAACTTGGAGGAAAGCATATTTTTGGGGCTCATGCAGAGAGGGTACCTCCCTGCGAGACTGGGTTTATATGTATTTCCAGGATCACCAATAGGATATGGAAACAAAGAAAACTGGAGTGTTTGAGCTCCCCAGTTCTTGCTTCAATTCCCCAAATCAGAGCATTGCTGGATAATGTAAAGTGCTGTGCTTTACCTTAGCTCATTTCCTTTATCCATTTTTGTGCCATCTTCTGTAATCAGTTAATGATTTAGTTGTTTTTCTGGCACTTTGAAATAAATTTCATTGTTACCCAAGTAAATATTGGGGAAAACTTGGTGTTAGGTAGATAAGCCTTTACTTGAAACTTCAGGCAATCAAGAAGCAATATCAGGTGATATATCTGGTTAAAACACCTTCTTTTTTCCATCATATGGAGAGAAAAATTAAAAAAAAAAAAAAAAGCTGGTAGTGGGGTGAAACTGGAGACAGCTGTGACCTGCTCACAGATACTGCCAGCAGTAAAAACAAAAAGTTGAATTCATCAAATAAATTATGTGCTTAGTTATCCCCACAGACCACACATGCTGGGAGAGCTGGGGTTTGCTGTAGATGTGGCTGACAGATGGCTGCCAGACATTACAATGGACTTAATCATGGAAGAGACCACCACCCCAATAGAGCAGCTGTGTACACAGTTTGTGTGTCACGGCTGCTGAAACCAAACTGTGACACTTAAGAACTTATCTGTAGAGAAGGCAGTGGGAGAAGAACACTGTGTGCTTTTTTCTGGGTATCTGGAAGCTGCAGTGAAGCAGGTAGACCTAAGGCTTAGGGAGTGGGGCCTGAGTCTCACAGGTATCTCCTGTAAGACTTAAGAGCTTGTCACAGAAGAGTATAAATTGGAAGGGATTTCTGGAGGTCTCTGGGTCAAAGGAGGATCTCTTACATTGGGCTGCTCAGCCCAACAGTGAAATTTTTTCCTGTTGTCTGACCACAATTCCCCTTTTTAGAACTTGTCTATTGTCTCTCATCCATTCCGTTGTGCACCTCTGAGAAGGCTGGCTCTCATTTCTCTATAATGTTGTTGTTCCCTCTGTAAGCTTTACATATGCATCCCTGAGGCATGCAGGTTTTCTTACATAAATTGAAAAGGACAGAAGTGAGGCGCCAAAAAGCTGCAGCTTGTCCAGGAAACCTTACTTCTGCATCAGGGCTTGAGGTCCTTTTCTAGCTTGAGCTTTCCTACCAGGGAGTTGTGTTTGCCTGCGTTCCTGCACTAGTTCTGGAGTCTTTTCTCTTGTCCTATGAGTCCTGCACTTTATATCCTTTCTGCTTTGCAGCTAAAATACCTGGGCTTCTGCGGGACAACACAGTGAATGCAAGCCAGGAACATGCCCTTGTGGCAAAGGTGGCCAACAGAATCCTGGGCTGCCTTAGGGAAGAGTGGAGGTAGCCAGTCTTGTTTGCTTTCATGTTTGTTCGGCACTGGTGAGATCACATGTGAAGTACTGTGCCCAGTTTTGAGCTCCCCAATGTGACACAAATATACTGGGATGACTCTAGCTAAGGGCTACGAAGGTGATTAAGGGACTGGAGTTTCTGCTTGGAACAAAGAGTTGGACTAGATGATCTCTGGAGGTCCCTTCTGACCTGCACTATTCTCTGCTTCTAAAGCAGTTTGTTGCAACTGAGATATCAGGAATTTATGGTAGGTGCTACAGATATCATTTGTTGTCCTTAACAGCAGTTTTTAAAGTGGCTCTGAAAGATGATGTACGCACATCTGAATCACAGCAAAACCCAAAGTACCGTTGTTCTCAAGATGATAATAATGTAGTATAGTCTGTTTATTTTGTTCTCACGCCAGGGTCGTTGATAGAAGCATTTCTTCTTGTTGAGGAATAACTTGTGGTAGGGACCTCAGTCTGAATAAGAACACAGGAAAAGCTCAGTGGTGCTTTTAAGTTGGTCAGAGCTCTTAGATAAACTGAAAAGGAGGGTGGAAATTCAGAGTCCCAGTGGTGGAACTGGTCATGTGTGCTACCCTTTCCTCCTAGGCTTACTTGGGTATACTTCACCTGACCTTTACAGTATGTTCCTTGATAAGATGCCTGACCTTTTCACATCCAATTAGCAGATTTGTTCAACTGTTGCCTGAATCCCATTTTGACCCTCTGCTCCCCTCCAAACCCTGCTTCCTATTCACCATCTCAGAAACATTGTGCTTGCTCACCAGAGCTCCGTGACGTACTGTCAGCTTTCAGACAGGGCTCTTTTGCTCTTGGAAGGCTGATACCCGGTGCCTGTTTTTACAAAGGGCTCTGTCTCTCCAGTCTTACTTGGGGCATCCCTCAATTTAGGAGAGGAACATGTGCCAGAGGAGAACTAGATTGCTCTTTTGAGCAAAGGTCACAGGAAGATTTGGCAAGCATGATGCTTGCATGTTCTCAGTCAGGGTTTCCCCCAGCAATGGCCCTAGGCTTTTGCGCATTTTGTTGCTTTGCAGAGCCCTTGGTATTTACAAACATGCAAAATATATGTAACACTCATTTCAGCTGCTGGCATTGGAGCCCTACGGTGAGCAGACAAGAAAATCTGCTTCCTTACCGGTTGTATTCCTATTGCAGAGGCAAATGATGAGGATGTGACCATTAGGAATGACGGAGTTTAGTGTGGTTCAGCTCCAATGGATTCTGAGCTGTTTAATTCTGCATTAGTATCCCTTCCTGTTGTGTGTGTCCCCCACAACAGTTTGCAGGTTTTATTTAGCTCCAGTAATATTGAAGCTTTGTTTTAGTCTTTCCACCTGCGTGTTTGAAACCCAGTTTAAAATTGGATTTTACAAGTCAGGACTTCGAGCTTGCTTCTATTTCTGAGGGAAGTGAAATGGATCAGCTTTCTGTTTTAGTCTTCAAGTGTTTTCTAAGCGTCTTGCATGGTAACTTAATTCATGCTTTGGACTTCTAAAATAAGACTAGGGTTTGATAAATCTACACCAAGATTAAAAAAGAAACAGCACAGGCTTATAGCTAAATACATAGAGAGCTGAAAAATTATAAACAATACAATTTCCACATATTTCTGAACATTCCGAAGCTTTCACAGAAGCAAAAATATTCCGTAATTTTCATTCTTCTTAGGTTATTTCTTAGGTTGCAGCCTTGTTGCTCTGCTTAACCAATTGGATTAATGTAACTTTATTGTATAGTCATGTCCTTTTTAGGATTGTAGGCTGTTGTCAAGTGGAATGGATCCAGAAGTTGGAATTTGGCCCTCAGCTCCTCCACCGGAATCCTGTGGGTAGTGGAATCATCTTCCTCAGACCTCACTGTCTCTGGCTATTGTCAGTGTACCAGAATGCCTTAGGTTTAGCTGTGCTCCTGATAGTCACTGAAAAAAATATATATACAGGAATCTATCATACTTTGGTGTTAAATAATGTTTCTTTATTTCTTCTGTCTGACTTTTCAGTCTTTTTCTAAACTTCAGAATCCCTTTCAGCAGCTGTGTGGTGTTGCTGTCACTTAAAACAGCTAGCGTGCTCTGCTTTGGAAGGCTGTCTTTTTGAAGGGAGAATGCTTTCCAAATTATGCTTCTCTCTTTTAAAGTCAATGCAAGTTCTCACGAGTATAATATTCAGTCTCATCTTCGGTTTGTAAATGTTACTGGGAAGAACCTCAGGATCCTTTTGAGCACAGGGTCCCACCAAAGATCAGACTTCCTTCAACACAATGTGAGCTAATAGTCTATAGAGACTTAGGGAATTGTCTGTGTGATGCCAGCTTCCTAAAATGCAGTTGGTGGGTGTCTCTTCCAGCATTTACAGTTTGGTTTGCATTCCTCAGTAATCCCTACTTGCTCAACTTGTAGCTCTGATTCGGAAAGTGGGATTTAGAGCTCCGCCTCCGCTCATCTGAGACTTTAGTGTACATGTCCAGATGCTGTAACTCCTGGTAACAGTGGAAAAAAAAAATGAGAGAAAAGATGTATCTGTTCTCAGAGTTTGCTTGTGGCTGGTATGCTGTTGTGCCAAACTCTAGCAAAGATGCAGGGAGGGAGCTGAATCAGTGATAAGATAATTAAAAATCTGATCGTCCTTTTTTTAATTCCTTCTGGTTCATACTGGAGCCAGAGCAAGGATGAGGATTAGGAGGATGAGGCTTCTTTAATTTTTTAATCTCTGATGGGCTCAGTAAATACAAAGTAATTGATCCTAACTGCTGTAGCATTGGTGAGAAGTAGCAGCTGCAGACAGCTGGGTAGAAGGTATCTGTAACATGATTCTTAGAATTAAGCTGCTGTTGTTCCCAGTCCCGTGCTCAGACCAGAAGGCTGCCCCTCAAGTTTGTCCCAGAAGTGTTGCAGAGTTTAATGTATTTCTTTCACAAGACTTATGGGGGTGATGGGGAGGAGCTGCTGCTGCTGTTCATTTTTCTGCCCTAGGGTAGGCTGTAGCTGAGGGTTTGAGATTGAGTGAATATGAAAAGTGACAGAGTGCTAATACATTAGGCATTCATTTTGTATCATATTAGTAGTGCTTGTAGTGGGTAAGTGAGATGACATACCATGTTATATGCAATTAGGAGTACGCAACCGTACATCTCTTTGAGGTAACGTGGATGTGCTGAACAGGGACGGAAGCTGGTACCTTAAAACCACATCAAACTTTGTTGAGAATCTCTGCGAGAGAAAGATGCGGAAGGGCATGAAGTTTACTTGTGATGAGGACCTTCTGGGCTTCTTGGTACCTTTTTTGGAAAGCTTAAAAAAAAAAAAAGTTGAATTTCTATGATGAAAAGCACAATCAGTTCAGTGCTTTCTGGTTAACATCTTATACAGGTGCTAAGGAAAATAAAAAGGAGAGGGAATCCTCAGTAGAAGAATTGGTTTACTAGGAATCTCTATCAACCTCTCAGGCCTCTTCCTCTCTCCCCGATTTTCAGAGTTACCTCAGCTGATGCAACCTACTCCTCGGATTTTGAAATCCGTGAAGAAAGATCTGATGGACAAATACTATTCTGAAAAGTTTTGTTGCTGTCTCTTCGGGTTTGTATTCTGGATTCTGCTTGGTGTCTGCCTTGGGCAGATAACTTCATTTCTGTGTGCCTTCATTTTTATGTCTGTGAACTGACAGGAACAATAGGCTCACTGGGAGACTGAGGCCTAAACATACTTCTCAGACAGAAGACACCCTAGAAATTATTTCAGAAATCATCTTTCCTCTTATACTTCCAATCCTCATTTGGAAACGGGCAAAAGGAGTTAAAATTCTGATGTTTAGGGGTGGAATGTCTTGTTCTCTTGCACAAAGCTTTGGAAGGTACACAAAACAGCCCAGAGACACTTGCAGAGGAAAGGAATATGAGCCCAGCTGTAGGTGCTTCAGCCCCCAAGGGATGGGTGATACGTACTGACAACCTCTATGTACACATCTACTCCACACAGCTTGGAACCACCAGCTGCTTTACTGAAAGTCTGAGCTGTGTTACTGTAAACAGAAGACACCTGGACCATTTTACTGATAAAATTGCCTGGACTAAAGGCTAAGGAACTTCACACGTTGCTCTATATAAACACTCTGTGAACCATTAAATAGGAAGATGCAGTTCTGAGGCCTTGTTTTCTGTTCTCTGGTCTCCAGGGATGTAAACCCAGAATCTCCTACTTGCACTTGATTTTTAAGATGCAATGAGAAAAAGGACAGCCACGGGACATACATAGCTGCTGGCTCCCTGTGAAAGATCCTCAGCTAAGGGAAAGCTTTCATGTCTTTTCCAATATTCCAAATATTGAAATCAAGCGTTGGATTCAGTTGTGTGTGGTGGTACTAAAGGCAAACGTCTTGTTGGAATTTTCAGGGGTGGAATTTTACCTCTTGGTTCTAGGAGTGTCTAGGTAAGGGCTTTAGATTGCATGTGTCTACTGGGTACTCTAGGATCCTGTCTTTACTGTACTAGAGAAATCCTGAGTTTTCCCCAGGGAATATTGCATCCTTGCTCCTGGGGCCATTTGTGAGACCTGGACCTGCTCTGGGCAAACCATCTCATTCATGCCTTGGGGCAGTGTGAAGCCCTGAGGTGTGTGTAAGACACACATCATGTCTGGTAACAGCTATCCCACAGATCACTTCCCTACCTCTTCCAAGACTGCCCAGGAATGGACTTCTGGCCAGCTCCTGACCATGCTTCTGCAGCTGGTGATACTTCTGCTGGGGAGAGCCTGTGTAACCAAATTCTAGCCCCCTCCTGCACCTCTAAAGATCAGAGGCTTTGCTTTGTGAAACATTGCTTTTTCTGTTCTCCTTGGGCCTTCCTACCTCCCTGGCAGTTGCAATTCCAATTGCTTCACGTCACCACTTGGAAACTCAGCAACATGCAGGACTCTTCCCCTTTGCTTTCTGTTTCAACAGCCTCCTCAAACCTCAGCCCCCCAGCACATGTGGTTCCAATTACCAAGAAGTTCTGCAATGCTATGTGGATATGGATGGGGATAGGCTGACCTCTTTATTTTATCACAGCTAGCCTATTCCTGGGGGAGCTGACTGTGAGCTCACATTTTTCTTATTTGAGATGCTTTTGCTTCACAACCGAATTCCTGAAATCAAAGGGAGGCGGAGGGGAGCGGGCTGCAGGCAGCATGCACTGGGGGCCAGGTCTTGGTCACTTGGAGCACTCGAGCTCTCGGGAGAAGGTGACCTTTGGCTTTTACATCTCTGCCAGCCAAGGAATACACAAAGCAGATGTCCCAGAGCACAGCCTTGGCTGAGTTAATTATCCTTAGGAGACTTTGCCTGCCCCCAGCTTCTCCTCCCTTGTGCAAAGAATGCAAAATAGCAGTCTGTAAGGAGACACCATTTTCTATTTATTTTGGCTTAAAATGCTGTCAGGGTAACTAACTGTTAGGGCTAGTGTGGTCTGAGGGTGAGTTGCGAGGGTGACCTTTTGGGTTCTCCTTGCAGCTCTGGAACAAACCAGCATAGCTATGTGCTGTCTTCTGGTTTATCCACAGCACTAACTGGGGAAAACAGTCAAAGGGGAGATAAAAGCCTTAATGTGCATGTGTCTCATAGTACTGAACAGTAATAGTGGGGGGAAAATGTTTGGTTCCTCCACAGAGTGCTTAATTTTAAGGCTATTGAGCCTTAAATACTTAACTGTAGAACGGGTGTCCGTAGTGTCTTCAGCCCCTAGCCCATTTGAGCTTCCAAATCACTCGTGCATCTCTGAAAGTTTTACTCAACATCTAAGTTTTTCACCGTAAAAGTAGGTGTCAGCCTCCTATTTAAGCATGTAGAATTCTAAGTTTGCTTATTGCAAAATGCTCAGATTTTGCTCATTACCAAAGAGTTGGGGTCAGGCTTTGGCTTTTCCTTAGAAAACTTCATAAATCGTTTCCTGCGAGACTGTAGCAAGATCAAACTCTAACAGATGTGAAACATCTTAAATTCCTGATGTGAAGGAGTGGTTCAAAGTTTGCAACATACCAGGCTGTCCTGGGCTTTTTGTTTCTTAATTCTCCAACATATTATTCTTGCATATATATTTAACTTAGATACTCTCTTTTCAACTACTTTCTTGAGTGGGAGAAACGTTTTTAGCACAACAAATGAGTCAAATGTATAAGACGATTCAGCTAGAGGAACACTATAAGCCTGAATAATTCTCTGGGTATTTATTCTTGTGAGTATTGATTTTTCTCTTGGCTAATTGAAATTGGTTACATAACAAGTTTTTGCTGATTTGGATCATTTTGACTAAAATAAAGTACTTAAACCTGCAGGCTGAGCTGATTGTGTAGCAGAGACCAGCTATAGCATGGCAGTATTGGATGCACTGAGGTGGGTTTTTCCAAGAGCCAGCCTGGATTTTGAGAAGAACGTGTGTTACTGGGAGTTCTACAGGACCAAAACTTCCTTCTCGGAAGCACTATATTTTCATCTAGTGGAATCACAGATCTGAAAATAATCCTTTTAAGAGTATCCCAGGAGGACTAAAAAATCAGAACACACTGGAGAAAACTTGTCTGTAGGGGACTGCTCTTCTTTTAGAGAGGATGTGATGAGCCTTGACAACAGTGGCCATTCAGTGTTCCTGTCACACTTTCATCCAGGAAACATTTTGATATTAATGAACAAAAGCAGATAGAGCACCTATCACAGGTGAAATGGAAATTGTCCAGACAATGTTATAAACTGTGTGTATGTATTACTGGAATTCCTTCTTTTGCTGTTGTATTGAAGAAAGTTTTCCTCGGCAGCAGATTTGAGGCACTTGCTTCCTGAGTTGCTGCCCTCAGGTGCTTGTACAGGATGTCTTGGGTTGCAGGAAAATTGCAGGTTCATGGACATCAGCGCCTTGGAATAGTCTGTTGGAAATGTCATCCTTGATTAAAAAGCTAAAATTAATTACAAAAAGTGTATCTGAAGAAACATCATAGAAGTTCCTGGAGCAACTGAAAGTTTTCAAGACCTGGTGCGGATATTCACATTTTAAATGAACTTGGTGTAGGGTATGGCTTGGGCCAAGTTCACAAAGCATCATCAGGGTTTTCTTATATCTCAGTTCTCAGTCTTCTTCTAGGCTATTCTTCCACTTTCTAGCAGTTAAGTGATACAGCATAACTTATTACTTTTTTAGAAGTATAATCTATATTTAGCATTGCTCCCTAATTCAAGCCGCCTTCTAAACCTAATGAAATATTTAAATCGGGAGGCTTTTTAGCTTTTAGCACATGAATTTGCCTACAAATAAAAATGTCAGTTAAACGTTCTTTTTCACTTAGATTTTGTTTGTATGTTTATGTGTCTTGCAGATAGGTTTATTTTGCGATATATATATAATGTGTATTTGTATATATACTTGTTATTGGATGGGCATGAAAATAAACTATGCTTTTGTATACGTGCTATTATGAAGCTTGTGTCATCATATGAAGGATTCACACATGAAACCACTATTTTGGGTGGTCACAATCTGTGATAAGGCCAAATACACAGTCCCAATTTGCTCAGCACTTGCTGCAGTGCACAGGAGCTGCTTCCTTCCCTCTAAACTTGGTTTGAAGGGCAGGCTTTTCTGAAATTCAGACCACCTTATAATGTACAATGTGTTCAAAATCAGTAGTCCTTTAAGTCTTGAAATGAGTTCTGGGAAGTGCTTGAAGACTGACATCTTTGCATGAGAAAAATGAAGGATACTGTCCATGTTGGTGTTTTTTTTTCTTTAAAATCTGCTATATTTAAGGCAGAAGGGCCATGTGGTGACAGGGCTGAGACTCCCTTTGTGTGTCCTGGCCCAGTGTGTGCCCTTCCCCTCCTAAATCCCTGCTTGTGCTCTTTGGGTGCTGCCTGTGTAGGTGTGCCAGCTTTGCTATTGTTTAGAAGATTAGTTGCTCTGTATTCCTTGGATATTTAAAACGGCAGTGAAGGATGAAAGACAATAATCTCTCTCCCTTGTCTGCAGGGTGTTGGGTGAGTTACTGTCTTCTGAACAATAGAGCAAACATTTGAACATCACAGTGCTCTCTTCCCCCCCCCAAAATACAGAACATTGTGTCGCCTGTGGTGTGTCAGCCACCCAAGGTTGTTTTTTTTTTCAGGCCCAGGGCCAATGCTTTCAAAATATTGCAGTCACAATAAGCTTTAGGGTTCCTGCTCTGCAGGAAAAACAAACCAACCTCCCCCCCAAGTCACGGGACAGGGGCTGGGTAAGGCCTGAGTAAAGCTGAAAGAAGCAATTCCCCGACTGCTCTTTGCAGCAGAAAGAGCCGCAGGCAGGATGTGGAAAGGGAAGAGGGTTTGGGGGGAAGAACAGTGGAGCCTGTATATATGTGGCACGTACTGAGCGAGATTCCTGGATCTGACTTCTGGGAAAATCATCTATTGTCTTAGTCTATTGTCTGCTGGAGCCAGCCCTTGAGGTCTTACTCCGAGTAGGCTCTGCCCTCCTGTGGTTACCAAGCTTTTCCAAGGGGAAGATACGGAGCCAGCTGAGAACCAGCAGAGCTAGTTATTTGCTGGGAGCTTTTGCAAACTGGGCAGTGTATGCAGGAGTTTGCTACTGTAAGGGGTTGTCCATAAGCTGACACTCTCCTTTAGTGCTCATTTAAATTAAACTTAAAGTGAGCAGGGGAGGAAAAATAAACAGGAAAAGGACCATCAGCAAAATTTCATTTCTTTGACCTGTTCTTGCTAGGTTTCATAGACACAAATACAAGAGAACTTCAGAGGGGTTTTATTTTGTTGGGTAATAAAACACTTAATATACTCAAGCCACCTCTTGGTTATCTTCTTTAGTTTCTTTTTCTTTCTCAGGCATATAGTATAAGTTCCTGGATTTTGCAGGGGTAATTCCCATAACTGGCACCCTCTGTTGGGTACTTCTCTGAAGCTGTGTTTTGAGCTTCCTTTTGACTTTGTACAGGAATAGGTGACTGGAAAGAAAATAAATAAAGTGAAGGTTTTGACTAGAACACCTGTAAAACTTACAGACTTCCTTGTGATTTCATGGGTATTACTGAAGAACTGATCCAAACTAAAGGGACAAGTTGTTTTGTTTGTTTTTTTTTTTTTTAAGTAAGACAGATGTGTCATGGAAGAGTACATTGGGCATGACAACCTGGTTATCAGTTCAACAGTGAATCAGCTCTAAATTATCTCTGATTGCGTGTACCTTTGAAAAAACAAAGGATCCTTTAGAATTTTGCAGTCACTCTCTCACTGGATGTCTCCCTCATCTTATTCCCATTTAGAAGATGAGCTCACAGACGTGGGGGTCCTTTCTCAAATCCAGAACACGTTTGCTAGGGGCAAGAAGAACAAACCAAGGTGCGAGTTCTCTTAAAAAGTCTGTCTGAGCCAGAGAGAAATGAAAATGATGCTTGTTACATTCCTTTAAAAGGTGATTTATAATCCTGATCAGTGCATTTATCGTAAAACTACGTTTTTAAAACATAGAAGTGTTTTAAAACCTCTGTGTTTTAAAACCTCTGCGCTCTGCTGGCACAGGACTTTGAAAATGTTGCAAATGCTATGTGAATGCTCACTATTGTGGCACTTAAATTAAACTTATTGATCAGTCATCTAGCGAGTGGCAGCGTGTTAATGAAGGCAGCCCACAGCAATGTGGGCTGTAGGAGAAAGCAGGCGTTCATCTTAGGTGGAATGAATAATTGTATTTGGCAGATGGAGCTTTGAGACTAGTGAATCCCGTCGTAAACTGGATTAATTTTCCCTTTAAAGAAAGCAGCTAATGTGGCTGAAAAGGAGCTTTCACTCTCATCGATTCCCGTAGAGATCCCTGTTGGGGAGGAGAGCTTAATCCTTTGCAAGACTCCATCTTGTCTTAAAACTGTAAGCATTTTATGTAGGTGCAGACACATCATAGGTGATAACTTTCATAGAAGCACTTGGCAAGTATTGATTAAATATCGGAAGCTCAGGAGCTGAGGGATGGTGACGTTAACAACTCAGAGGCAGATCCGAGAATGGAAGCAGGAACAGAATGACTTTTCTAAAACCAGGATCGGTCCTGAAGACATGGAATGAGCTGATTAAGGTGTCATGTTGGACATCGCTTTTCCTGGCTTTTTCTGTTTTCCCTTGTAGGTAAAGGAAAAGTTTAAGTATAGGAACAAATTTAGCCTGTGTAGCTAGAGCTTGTGATGCTCTTGCCAATAATCTTGCTGTGTGATCACAGGATTGTGTTCCATCACAGATGTGACTTCCTGCTGCTGCCAACTCTGACAGTTTTCATCAGTTTCGCAATAATTAGTCCAACAAGTAAGATACTTCATCTCGCTTCGTTTCACAGGGAAGAAAAAAAAAGTGCTTTTAGGCTTTCTTCTTGCAGAGCAAAAACTTGACAGCAACCCAACTGCGCTCTGTTCATACATGAAAAGCAGATGGGATTTGTGTCCCAGAAATCCCCATGGAAACTTGGTTGGGAAATTTTTTTATTTGGTGTCACAGCAAACCTGGGAGTCCCTGACCTAAACACCCTAATACTCTATACCTCTGATCTTCGGGGTCAGTTTTAATTGAGTTTGAACTTCCCTTGGTGAGTCTGCGTGTTATCAAAAGTTGGAGCCAGCAAAGCCAAGAACGGACCCCGATTTTGTTCAGTGTTAGCAGAGATGCAGTATAGAAAGAAACTCGGAAAGAAAGGGTGACTAACGCAGTGCAGGGTTAAAACCGTGTTTATCTGAGATGCGCCATCTCCTGGTCCAGGTTTTAGAGAGATAATATTCGTTTTAATGGTGAACATTTAAAAGGCTCTGTTTCCCTCTGGTGTTTCAGCTTGGTAATTGCGTCCTTTTTTTAAAAAAAAAAATATTTTAAAATTATTTTTTTGATGTTGCTATTCAAAGACACTTCATTAGCCTACTTGTACTGTGCCTTTCTTAGGATTAACCCTCTTGTTCCCAGGCTGGTCTCTTATTTCTAGTGCTGAAATGCACACAGTGAACATTATCCAGTGCTAGGGAGGAGACTCCAAGCCTTACATAGGAATAAAGAGATGGGCTTTGAAGGTCTTTTGGGTGGAAATACGGCTTATGACTCGAGGTAATAAAAGGCAAAGACAAAACCTAGGAGGTTGTCTGAAATTTTGAGTGCATAGAGGATGTGGGTGTGACTTTCGTATTGACAGCTCTGGAGTGTGAAGCCATCTGTTCTTCGTGCTTAAATATTAGTGTGAAACTAACTGCCTATGTGCATCTAGATGTCCCCTTTTATCAGCTACAATCTGTCCAGGAAGCCGAGCTGTTGGGTTTTCTTTGATGCTGTGAAGCAAATGAGGAAGAATCCAGCAAAACCTAATCTAGTGACACTTGTCGGTGCAGAAATACATCCTTAATCCTGGTCTCTAACCACTGCTGTCTGTCTTTCAGCTTCCTGTTCGGTTTGGCTGTCCAAGGCTCAGACTGAATTTAAGAGGGTGGCTGAAGAAAACGTGACTTTGCCCTGTCACCACCGCCTGGGCCTCCTGGAGCAAGGGAGCCTGGATATCGAGTGGCTGCTGCACATCTCGGAAACGGTACAAAAAGCGGTAGGTTCAGCCATTATTAGCATCTATTGAGAAGATTGCCTTATTTCTTTGTTGACATCAGCAGCAGACATTGATCTGTGGAGGCTTCTGTGATGATCTTTGCAAGTTATTCTAATGAAGTAAGCATTGTGTAAAAAACACAGCTGATGTATTTAGAGAGATTTATAAAAATATAGAAGTTATTTGATACCCACACGTGCTGTCTTGGAACAGGTTGTGTTACAATTGACTTTTCTGTAAACTAATGCTGTTATTTAATCAGTCACCATTAGATGAACTTCAGAACTGCCCTTTGGGTTTTCAGAATTGACCTTGGGGTTTGTAGGCCCAGTTTTTGAAACCTTGGTTTTAGGAAAATGTTAGTAGTTTAGTACTTAGCAAAATGAAGTCTGCCGTAACTTAAATTAGCTAGGCAAAACTAGCCAAAATTAAAGATTGTTTTTATATATTGTGGCATCAGCTGGTGCCTATTTTGACAGTAGTATAAATCACAGAATCATAGAATGGTTTGGGTTGTAAGGGACCTTACAGATCATCTAGCTCCAAGCCCCCTGCCATGGGCAGGGACAGCTCCCACTAGAGCAGGTTGCTCAAAGCCTCATCCAGCCTGGCCTTGAACACTTCCAGGGATGGGGCGTCCACGACTTCCCTGGGCAACCTGTTCCAGTGTCTCACTACCCTCACTGTAAAGAATTTCTTTCTAGTGTCTAATATTCCAATTTAAACCCCTTGCCCTTTGTCCTTTCACTGCACTTCCTGACAAATAGTCCCTCTCTGGCTCTCCTATAGGCTCCCTTCAGATATTGAAAGGCTGTTAGAAGGTCTCCCTGGAGCCTTCTCTTCTCCACGCTGAACAACCCCAGCTCTCAGCCTGCCCTCATAGGGGAGGTGCTCCATCCCTCTGATCATCTTCATCCTTCTGATCATCTAATGCTCAAATATAAATCTTTAGCATAAATACAGTTTACGTATTGCTCTCAGACTCGAAATCCAGGTTTAATTTTCCATCCTGACACAGTGACCCTTGGCACATCACTTAACCGTGCAGAACCTTGGTCTGCAGTTCCTGGAAATGCTGTGGTTTGTTGTCCCACATGAAAGTAAAATTACAGCTGGCTGATTAGTGACTGTCTCTGCTCCTCAGGTGATCACTTACTCTGGAGGCCGCGTTTATGATGACCTGAATGAGGAACAGAAAGGGCGAGTTTCCTTCACTTCCAACTTCCTTGCTGGAGATGCGTCGTTACAAATCATATCCCTGCAGTCCAGCGATGCGGGGAAGTACATATGTAAGGTTAAAAACGCTGGGCAGTACGAATGGGCCCGCATCACCCTGAAGGTTGTAGGTAAGGTCATGTTATTGTTCTTCCAAAGAAAAAAAATTGCTAGACTTGTTTCCTGGAGAGAGATTTATTTCACCAGGGTATAAATACAAAGACATCTCACGATCAGGTTTCACTGTCTTAATTCCACATCTGCCTTTGCATTTTTTTTTGGCAAAGGACAGGACACAGGAAGAACTGTTTGGAGGTAATTATCATCACTTGCAAAATCATATGAACCATTCTTTCCAAATAATCTCTATGATCTCATCACACAAACTAGACTGATATTCTAGCTAAGCTGAATCAGGCGATCACCCTGTCCAGATCCCCTGCTGAGGACTCTGGGTTCATGTCCCAAACTGTTCCAAGTCAGTGGAGGTGACAAATAATCTGCCGGGGTTAGCATTTCTCTTCCCTGATTTCAGTTTCTTGGTTGGCTTTTGGCATGTTACACTATCATCCCACGGAAGAAGTGCCATGGCCTGCCAGCTGCTGTGGAGAGAAGGAAGAAATGGAGAAGTCGGGGAGGGGGGAAGGATGTTCTCTAAATAGTACCTAGAAGAGGAAGACAGTGATACAGCTCCTCTGATGCAAGTACTCATGAGGCAAACTGTCCCAGAGGATTACAATGTGTCATTTCTATGTCTGAGCCGGCCAGCTCCACTTCTTAGGCTATGAAGTTGCACAGGGCTGCAGCTAAAATCCCCTCTGGTGTATTTCCTTAATTCATTCCAGAGAAGGCAGCTCTTGGAAGCTTCATAAACTACGTGTTTTGCCAAAGAAAGCGTTTTCCACTGAGAAATAGTCTGCTGCATTTGCCTGATATGTCTTCTGTTTCTTCCAGAAAAACCTTCCAAGCCCAAATGCTGGCTGGAAGGGGAGCTGCTGGAAGGAAAGGAACTGTCACTGCACTGCCGATCCGCCTCTGGCACCGCACCCATCTCCTACCGATGGCAGCGCATAAACGAGGAAGACGAGAGAGCTGAACATCTCCCACCTACATCGAGAGTCAGTAAGTCAGGTCGTTTCCTCCCAGAACTCTCAGAACGCTCACAGCCAGATAACTGCCTACATAAATGTGTACGGTCATGTGCCTGCTTTTTAAAAGGAGATCTCTTGGTGGCAGTGATGGCAATGGTGTAACAGTGCCTCTCGCTGCTGCAGCTTGACGTTGTGGTGTGCGCCACCCTCAACAAGGAAGTGCACGAGGAGTTTGTGTAGTGTTTTGCTGAAGGTTGACAGAGAAGATGCTTAAATGATGCCTTTTCTGAGGCATCATTGATTGTTCCTGAACTGATTGGATCCAGAAGTTCAATTTGTGCTTCTGCGTCCTGTCCACTGTTAAGGTTTCTTTGTCTTTTTTTGATTCATCCCTATGTTATTTTTTCCCATTTCAGACATTTCTAATCCCGGGCAAGTCCTTCTGAAGAACCTTACGCAGATGAGCACGGGGTTGTACCAATGCATTGCTACCAACGAGGCTGGACAAGAAAGCTGCCTTGTTCAGGTGACGGTGCAGCGTAAGTATTGGCACATAACCAGTACTGGCACCACCACAGGAGCAGCACTGCTTCTCAGCTGCCCCATCCCAGCTGGTAAACTCTCTGCCACACCTTTGCCCTTTCATATCCGAGTCACATGAAGTAGTTTTCTTATTTATTGCATTTATTACAGCAGCCCTCTGTATAACCTGAAGTGGTAAACTCATCGTTTGGGCTCAGATGTTTTGGTCTGTTAAAAGTTTTGGGTTTGGGAATGACTAATGAAATATGAAGGAAAAAAAAGTGAGTTAAAAGGCTCCAGAGTCTCCATCTTTTAAGGTTCTTCTGTCTGGAGCGATTGCATGAGATTATTCTCAAGTATAAAACTCTGTGTGGATGGTCCATCATTCCCAATTACTTACCTGCTGCTCTTGATATAGTAAACTGTCTAAAGGCAGCTGGAAATGGTGACTTCCACATGTAGTAATGTGTGAAATAAAAAGCAACTTTTGACACAGTTTGGTTTTAATCCTGATGTAAGAAATTCTGTGTTGAACAGAGATTAACATCAAGGTCCTACCTGATTAACCCCATCAAGGGTGTGTGCATGTGGAGTTATCTCTGTCTTTGCATATGCAAGGAAAAGGGCGGTGTTGAGCCCCCGTCGTTGAGGACAAATCCAAACAATACCGTTTTTCAGGTATTTATGAGCTGCTCTCAGGGAAGATCAGCAGGAGCTGGATCACAAGCAGCTTTATCTGCTTGTGATAAATGGCTGCTAACAACAGAGTCTCTTCTGTGGAGATTCCACAGCTTTGGAATTTTTCTGCCCAGCCAGGCCTGAAATAGCTGGAATATGATCATGTAGCAAGGAAAACCTGTTTGCCTCGGGCATCTGAAGTAAAAGCATCCAGGCAGCTTTTATGCCAATTGAACTGAATTGGTTTAAAACCTCACTTTGGTTTGCTAAACCCTCCGTAGGGACGAGCCTTAAGGAAACAACTTTCAGCCAAACCCAACCTAACCACCCTTATCACAAGGAGTTGTCATAAAGTATTATACATTAGGAAGTGTTCTCTCAATAACTGTGTTATTTTGGGTGAAAAATGCCTTGCACTTGCACAGTATGGCCTTCCTTTCCTCCTTCCTCTCCACCCCCCTCAGGTCACTTTTTTCCCCAATTGAATAATTCATTCTGCAAGTGGATTGTAATGATTTCAGGGCAAGTTGAAGGGAAAAAAAAATCCTGATGGAGAAACATTCATAGTTCAAACATTCTTCTGCCTGTAGGAAACTGGTGTTTTGTTTGGCAGGTGGGTTGTCCTGTCTGTCTCTGTGCTTTCTTTGGTTCTGTGCTATTGTGAGAGGGTTTTTCCTCCACATTTTAGTTCTGACCCATAGCTGAGGGCATAGCACTTGGGATCCCACCCTTCCAGAGGTGATCACTTCATTCACTGTTAGCTCAGGTGTAGAAACAATCCCTGAAGTTAAACTGGTTCAGCTTCTCTGTGTAGACACGCCTAAAGAAGCAGACTAATGCATTCTGGTCTGATTTATACCCGGTGCTATAAATTGTACTGCGGATTAGAATCTGACCATATGACCCTATAGTGAGAGTTTATTGACTGACACGGTTTTTTTCTGGTCAACAGATGCACAAAACGTCGGCATGATCGCAGGAGCGGTTTGTGGTGTGGTGCTGGGACTTTCCCTCCTTTTCCTGGTGGTGAGGCTGACAATAAGGAGGAAAGAAAAGAAAAGATACGAGGAAGAGGAGGCACCAAACGAAATTAGGTAACGCCTTCTTTTTTTAATCCCTCACCTCCTACCCTCCCTTCTTTCAGTTTCACACATCTTGTCACTACAGTTTTAAGTAACCTACATATAAGTGTCTTAAAAGGTTATTCTAAAAAGCTTGCAAAGTCTCCCTGAAATAAGTGACAAATTTCTTGACTGTGAGAATCATCTTTGTGAAGACTTTCCAGAAAATTAGATAGATGAAAATGTCTTCTTTTTCCCCCAGGACAAATTAGCGTACAACTCAACAAAATATTCTCTCTCAGGCTTGCAATTTCAGCATTTTAAAGCATTTGCATAATCCTTTCCAGTACTTAAATTCAACCCACTTGTCCACTGTAGTTCTGAGAGATTGTGGGGCAGGGGGTGGGTGGTTTTTTTTTTTTTTTTCAATTGCAATTTCTGTTGAGAATGCTACGAGGCAGGCAGGTTCCCACAGTCTCTCTTGAGCCTTTTGAACAACTGTGGTTCCGGATTTAGCTCAGGGTGAGAAATCCCCTGTGTGCAGAGAGGAGAAGCCTGGCCCTGAGCGGGTGTACCGGGAACGCTGACGCATGTTCTTTGAACTCCTCTGTTACACACATGTGAAGTCTGCCCCTTAACTCCCCCGAACAGAGATCCATCTCCAGCCAATCAAGCCTAAACTTCTCAGGAAGGAAAGCGCTGGAAAAAGATCTTTCCAGGAATGGGTTTTAGCTGCTCCTGCCCTTGAAGAAATCCCTTGCCTTGTTCCATCCTTCTATTTCTATTTGTAAACGACTGCCTGCCCTCACATGACATCTCTGTACCATCAGGCATCTCTATAATCCATTCAGCAGCCGATTATTCTGCCTGGTGGTCAGGTTGCCAGCAAGAAGGTAGCCTCTGCTGATTTCTTCCCTTCCCTTTACTTTCAAATCTTGCACACCTCCTTGTTTTCAGCCTGACCTTCAGCCTCTTGTATAACCTTTCCACACATGACTGTTACCTCTCCTTTCTCTGGGCCCAGTTCTTGCACTTCTTTCACTACCCACGTCTTTTTTTAACTAGAAAAACTGGTCTCAGCTAGGTGATTTGTCGTTATGAGTAAGGATGACAGAGCAGACAGTTCTATCTGAACTGTTTGTACTCACACTTGGCATTCGTTCCGCAGACCTCAGAACCCCACACACGGAGACGGTCGTGTGCAACGTGTTTTCTAAATCCATCCAAACCATAGCTCCGCAGAGCAACGGGGAGTTCAGTCCACAAAGTCACTTAGCACCCAATTCAGAAAACCCTGTACCTTGCTCAAACTGCTGGCCAAATCTGCCCTGGTGATTTGCAGCTTCAATAAGCAACTGCTTATTGCAGCAGCAATTCGATCTGGTAAAATTTGTGTTTCTGTTCTTCGTGGTGTTTGAGCCCTGTCATCTGTTCGATTGCAGAGAAGATGCGGAGGCACCCAAGGCCCATCTCGTCAAGCCCAGTTCCTCTTCCTCCGGTTCCAGGAGCTCGCGCTCGGGTTCCTCCTCGACCAGGTCGACAGCCAACAGTGCCTCTCGCAGCCAACGGACTTTGTCAACAGAAGCTACTCCTCATCTGACTCCTCCCCAGTACAGCCAGAGGGAGGCGGAAGGGAAAGATACCGAGCCAAAGAAAGTTGACTACAACAACCTGATGAAAATGGGAGCGACGCTGGTCATGGTGCCTGCCCAGAGCCGTGCGTTCCAGACTGTGTGACTGCTCACCAACCTTCTGGAGACTCCTGCTGTCCAGAAACACTTCACATACCACCAGTCACATAGGAATTGTTAGATTAGTTGTCTTACTGGTCAGCTTAATTTTAATCACTTGTGATTATTCACCCCACAAGAAGCCCTCCCACACAACTCTTTCTTACATGTTCCAGCACTGAGGTTCTGATACAGAATTACCTTTTTTTTTTTTTTTTTAAGAAAGATACATTTGAAGGAAAAGGGAGCCTTCTTTTTAAATTATCTTTTTTTGGAAATGGAACACTGCGCGTTTTAAAATTACAACAGCTGGGCGCTGTGCAAATGAAATGAAGCCAAACCTCAGGATTTTTTAAAAGGGATCAATGGAGACATAAAGATGCATAATATTCCAGAGGGGGTTTGTGGGGAGGGAAAAGTCTTTTGTAGTGGTTTCAGAGAACTTTCTCAAAGATGCATTGTCCTATCTGAAGATTTTGAGGCATACTCTCTGCTGAGGGTTGTCTGGTAATCAGCCTCAAAGGGAACAGACGTTTTCTGCTTTCAGTCTTCTAGTGAAATACTTTTGGAGGCTGTAACTAAAGGGGAAATGAAAGGATCCCTCAAAAAGGCATGTGTCTGAACTAACTTCTCTGCTGAAGAGAAAGGACCCTTTTTGTCAAGTAAACAGAGGTGCTTTAATTGCCAGAATAAATGTAATGATGCACCAGGAGAGATACGGCCAGGAGCCTGACTCTGCTTTTATGGCCAGCACCACAAAGCCACAGTGACTCTGCTGGAGCGGTGGGATCTGTGGTAAATGAGCCTTAGTGTGATGAGGATTGGGCACTGAATCCGGAAGGAAGGCTCTACCTCCCAAAGCGGGGGCCACCAATCTACCAAAAAGCCTGGACGAAGCGTTTGGAAAATACCTTTGCTCTCGCCAGGTTGTGAATTCACCATTTTTGGGGTGAGCCGTGCTGTAGGAACCTTATGGAGAGCTCTTCCCAAGACTGAACGAACAGCATTCTTGAGCCTGATCTTCAGGCATCCAGGTAAGACTGAAGGATAGTGACAGAGCACATAGTGAGGAAAATACACCAGGAGCAGGTAAACAAGCACAATGCTGCTTCCATTTGAAAATATTTGTGTGCAATGTCCCACTTCTACACCAAACCACGTGCTATTGTTGAGGCTTAAGCCTTAGCACAACTTTTAAAAAATAACAAGAATCATAAAACATATTTTCTGGGATTAGATTAGCCAGAATAAAAGTTTCCAAGGAATGGAAGGTCTTACACGCCAATTTGAAGGCTAATAGGAAACGATGGGAGATAGGGACAGGCTTCCTCTGGAGGCAGATCTGTCGTTTATATTTTCCTCCAAAGGACTTGGCTCCGAGCACTTGTAGGTTCTAGATTCCTGTATTCCTGGACTGATTTTCTATTTTAAAAACTGTGTTTTTTTTCCATTTGAGGGAGAGAGGACTTTCTCCAATTTGTGGAATGTGTTTTCCGGAAATGGATCAGCACAGAAGAACCACAACTCTCTAATTCTTTCACTCCGGGGACTGTCATTAACCTCCTTTTCTCACTGAGATGCAGAATTTTAGCTTCTTTGCTTGAGATCTTAGACATTCTGACCAAAGTCAAACCCAGCTTGGGCTACTTCCTTCTGGGAAATAGTTTTCAAACTTGCCCTGTATTACCTGAGGACATTTTTCCTCGGAGCAGTAACCCATTTATATCACACGTACCAAAATTTCACTTGCTCTCTGTATCCCAGAGTCAACCTTTGTCCTTGGCGGGACAAAGTCCAGATCCGTTGTGCAGGAAAGGTGGTCTGGAGTCACAGTTAAAGAGAGGAGACATCAGGTATTGGGTGTTTAATAAGTTCTACTTTGTGGCAGCTCCTGGTGTTGGATAGTGTGGGATTTTACCTGTTTTCCCTGGGCGCTTGAGAGGCAGGTTCCTGGACCGGCCGTGTTTTGGTGGATTTGGTAGTGGCTCTTTCCATGGACCCTGAAGTTTTTAGGTGCTCCAGAACTGGGAAATCCCGAAGAGCATGAGCAGGGCTGCTCAAGTAGTTTGTGGCTCCTTCTACAGTTGCTTAATGTGCTTAACATTACTTGTGTTGCATCTGAGGAATCTTACTCTATGCATATAAAACCAGGAATTCTTTTCTCAGTAAAGAACACATGCCTGAGCAACCAAAAGCTTATTACCCCCAAATAAGGGTAACAATTCTAACAGTTGAGCTGGCCACAGCCTGGGTACCCAAATGCTGCAGGTTAGATTTGAGTCACAGGCCAGAGCTGCAATTAATTAGCAAAGAGCAGGATGCTCTGGCCACAGCCCGGGGGCCACTTGCCACCAGCTGGGAGAATTTGGCCAGAGAAGTCACACGAGTTGTCAGTCCAATGGCATGGGATAAGAGGTTTACGGACCTCGGGGAGGAGAAGTCAGTCTGATTTTTCCAGCCATCTCACAGGTCAACTCAAAGTTGATTTTGCACTTCAGTTGCCAGTGTGAAGCCCAAAGGGAAACGCTTATTACTCAAGGGAAATACAAGAGATCATTTCAAAGGTATTTTATTTTCCAAGGGACATTTTCTGAGCTCCAGATGAGACCTTCAGGAGTTGCACAAGGGAAGCAAATGAACCATAAGCCAAACTCTATTTTGTAAAATAGTGTACTTAAAGCATTTACTGTCATATACCAGTTATTACTAGTGTGATTAAATGCATACAATGTTACGTAGCTTTCTTTTGTTTCTCAGCAGCTAGACTACGCTTACATCTCTTCTACCTGCTATAATTGGTGTACTTGTACTGTGTCTGAACAACTCAGAGGAAAGCAAATATTTATTATTGATTCCTTTGAATCAATGATTTCATAACGTTATTTTTTTTTTGGTTGGTTGTTTTATAAATAAATGCTGCAGCTGAAGCGCTACAGCTCAACTAAACTTGTGCTGCATCTTCTGTGGTACGATGTGTTACATGCTGTCAAGCTGACTCCAAGGGGAAAAAATAGGGAGTCAAAAATACCATTTTTAAGCTAACGAGGAACTATGTGCGTATTTGCGTGGGGAAGCTGGGGTAGGTTTTTTCCCAGTCTAAATTATGTGACATAGTATGAAATAGGTGAAACCTTGGGTGTATTCAAGTAAATGGTGTTTTGACTTCCATGCAGCAATTTCATCTGAGGTATTTTGGCTGAGGACGTTGGTGCTTCAAGCTTAATAAGATAAACTGTGGCAGTGCAGACACAGCAGAGATACAAACCTCCCACGCCCCCACCTGCGACCCAACTCCCGAACCACCCACTGCCTTTCAGTCCCTCCCAAACAGGGAGGAATGAAACCATGAAACAATGAAAATTAATGAAACCTTGAACAACTAAGACACTTCAGACAGTTTAGATCTTCTCTGCAGATAAAACATTTCCAACTAGCTCACAGGAATCTCCAGCCAGGGAGACGTAGGTAGAATTCAGGGTAACTAAACATAACTGTGGTTGGTTTCTCTTGCAGTACTTCAGCCTTCTTTCCCCCCGGGGGTGTTTTGCGCTAAGGTCTCCCAACGTCAGCAATCTTCTTTATTGAAATCTGGGAGTAAAAATTGCGACATAATTACGCAGTATTTAAAACAAAACACAGTGACAGCACAGTGGTCTCATAGGTGTGTCCTCTTCTCTTGTCCCTGATTCATGAGGAAATGCTTTTACTGGCTCCCTCCTGAGTCGATGACATCCAAAATCCTGCTGAAGTGATACAGGTTTTGAGAGGGGTTGTGCAATTGCATCCTTTTGTACAGTATCAGGAATCTTGGGTTATTTTTAACCTGGATCAGTTTGTACTCACACACTGAAGGGGGAGAACGTGGTGGGAAAGGGAAGGGATGGCCTTGGAAATGCCTGATTTTCAAACTTCAGCCAGGGTGTGCAGCTGCAAGTGTGGTGTAAATAACAAATGCTGATGTTATGAATAGGAAGCATGTCTTTGATAATCTCCACTCTCTTCCCAGTTCTGTTTTAAAACGCTTAAACAAGGAGCAGTGTTTGATCTCTCATGTACTATACTGGCTTCAAAAAATAACATTGGAATTAATCATTTGAAAAATCTCCCCACAGAATACTTGTCCAGCCTGCTGAGCCTTCATTTTTCTGATATACAGTAAACGAGCCACTTTTGTCCAGCATGTTAACAGCCTTCCGTTTCTGATGAAATGAGTCATTTGCCAAACTGCCCCCCTCCTCCTCCCTGCACTGACTCACTGGTGCTTTAGGCTGCCTTCACTCGCTATCAGGCTGCTGTGCCAACTACGGCTGCACATCGAAATGTCACTAATTTAATTTCAAGCTGCAGGTAGTGCTATTCTTAGATCCTACTGAGATTCTGCCTGTGGTTTACAAAACCGAAACAAACAAACAAAAAAAAGCCGAGGCAATCCCTTGCTCCATGAGACCTGGTGTGGGATGTATTCAGTGTGAATTAGCACCGCGTGCCTGAAAAGGATCTCCTGTGAAGGCTGGGAGCCTGTACTCTGGACAGAGTGGAGTGCTCTTTGCATGCCATACCTGGTCAGATACGGCTGATGCTTCGTACTGACCACCCTTATCTTTAAAGGCACAGACGAGTGACAGTCCTCGGCAATATGGACCCCCCCTCTTCCTTTTCCTGCTGCATCTCCTGTCTCTATCCCTTTACGCCCAAGTACCACCTCCAAACAAAGTCTCCCAGTTCAGGTTCCAGCCCAGTGTGTGGCACAGCAAGGACTGGACCCACAAGCTGGCTCAGCACACCCACCCCATCTGCCACAGGAGCCCAGTGGCATGTGGCAGTGAGAATCTGCACATTAGTGGGCTACCAGCTGGGCTACCTGCGTCACGCTCCTTACTAGAGGTCACTCAAAATTGCCTGAAAGAAAGGAGGTGTTAACAACTCGTCTGTCTGAGAATGCAGGCACCCAGCAAGGTACCACAAGCAGTCATTTCATTGGGGTCAGGCTGAAAAGAGAGATTTAATAGTTCCCCCTTCTTAATATTGGACTTTTAAGCAGCTACCAGGAGTGCTTTTGTCTAAGGCCAAACCTGTGGGCCTTAGAGATGTATTTTCATGGAGTTCTTGCCCTGGCTGTAGAAGTTCCTTTGCCCTTTTCCCACCACGGAGGAGGCTGGCCAGGTTCCAGCTTTTTGTGTAGCCATGCCCCGAGCGACTCCCTCTGACTTTTCCGTGCCGTGTTTTACGCCATGGTAAACATTCCATGGCGTGACCTGATGTGATTCCTGATCTCCGATCTGCTCCCAACCTCTGGCGCTGAGACCTGACGAATGTCTGCAGCCCTCCATCCGGCCATCCCCACGTGTCACCTCATCCCTTAGTCTGGCACGTTGGCACCCATTATGGGTGAGAAAACCCTAGGACGGATTAAAAACAAGGGCTGGAGGTGCTGTGGAGTCCGGGTGTTACTGTAGAGAAGCCAGTGTCACCCTAAAACACCACAGACAACATGGTTTCCCATGCCCAAGCGAGACTGAGGTGTGGGGAAATATCAGAGAATGCTGCCTTACGCCTCGTTAAACAGAGTATGAAGAATTAGACCTGCTGGTATAACTGTAGTACTCGGAGAAATTTACTGAAGCAAAAAAATGCTGCAGGAAGCCCTCAGGAAGCGTTAGGCAACAAGTCGTGAGCATCAAAATGCAAAAAGCCATCGTTCTTCTCAGGGTAGAGGGCGATTTTGCAGGCCACCCCCCCCCCCAGCATTCCCACCGGAAAGTCAAACCCTCACTTTTTTGGCTGAATTTGATCGGTCTGATGTTAATTCTGCCGTCAAACGTGTTTAATCGCTGAGCTCCCCATGGCGCCGCCATTTTGTCCACCCCTGTCCCGCCGCCATCTTGTCCCCCCCGCCCAGTTGCCCTTTCCCGCAGCCCACCGCCCTCTATGCAAATCAACCCGCTAGTCTCGCTATCTGATTGGCGGTTCTCGCCCCAAGCGGCCTTTCTCTCTGGCGCGCGAAATATGCAAAGGAGGCTCCGGACGACGCATTGCGATTGGTTAGCACTAGCTCTTTCTCTACTCCTTCCTGCCCTCGCCCCCTCCAGCCTACGCTCGCCGATGTCGTCACTCGCATGCGGCCCCTGGGGGCCTTTTCATTGGCTGCCGCGCCCGCAAAACTCCGCCCCGCGTCCGTTGCGGCGCGGCTGGCGGTTGGGGTGGGGGGAGCGGGGAAAGCGCATGAAGGTTCGAGAATACCGGCCGGCCGGCGGGTACGCCCCCTTCCGTCCTGCGTCACGGCGGGTGCGGGTTCCGGCCGACGGCCATTGGTCGGCAGGGCGGCGGCCCCCGTCAGCGGATTGGCTGGAGCCGGGTGAAGGGGCGGGCCCTTCTGGAAGGTTCTGAGGGGGTATATAAAGGCGGCGGGGCGGGCGCCCCCAGGTCTCATTGAGCAGTTACATCGGAGAAGCAGTTTCTCCTTTGTGCGTCCGGGCCTATCCGCGCCGCTCAGGTAGCGTGGCCTGCGGGCCTGGGGTGGGGGTAGAGCGGGGTAGGAGGGAGGGAGCCCTTGTCTGGCGTAGGAGGTTGCGTTGTGGGGAGTCTGGCCGGGTTGGGGGGGTGGAGGGTTTTCTATCGCTGCAGCGATGGGTTTCTCCGTTTCGATGAGGTTGCCCTACCCTTTCTTTTCCCTTTTTAAATGCGATCTAACGGCGAGTTTTCCTATTTCCTTCTGAAAACGGAGTGGGGGGATTAGGGGGGAAGGGGAGGGATAAAGGAGACTGACCGACCGCGTTATCTCCCGCCGGAAGCGCCTGGGGCTGTGTGTGCGAGAGGGTGTGGGGGGGGAGAGGTGGAGTGGCACCCGTGGGGCGGCCGAGGATGCTGGGGCTTGTAGTCCCTGGAGGCGGGCGGGAGGCGTGGGGGGGAATGGAGGAAAAGAACGGACCCACAGGACCGCAGCGCGGTGACCGTGGGCCCCGAGGACTCGGGGAGGGAGGAGGGGACTCTGTAGGGGGGGCGAGTGGCAGCGGGGCTGGGGCTGTGCCAGGCCGCATGGCCAGGAGGGCTTGCTGCTCGCCAGGGCCGGGACTACATTTCCCGGCAGCACAAGATGTCCGCCCGGAGGCCACGTGACCCCCGGCGGCGTGGGGCATGGCGGGAAACGGAGTCCTGGGCCACGTGGCTTGGCGCCACGTGGTTGGGTGCCACGTGATAGCGGTTCAAAAGGCATTAACGGCTGCGCTAGAAGCGTTGTTTAAACATAGGATAGCAGTAATGAAGTGCTTTAATTTAAATCTATTAAAATTTATTTTTCCTCTTCCTCAGACAAGATGTCGAAGGGACCAGCTGTCGGAATCGATCTTGGCACCACTTACTCCTGTGTTGGTGTATTCCAACATGGGAAGGTGGAAATCATTGCCAACGACCAGGGCAACCGGACCACGCCAAGCTATGTGGCTTTCACGGATACAGAGAGGTTGATTGGAGATGCTGCGAAGAACCAAGTGGCGATGAATCCAACCAATACAGTTTTTGGTAAGGCTGCTAAAATAGGCTACAGTTAAAGGACAGAAGCCCAGCGTGGTGATTATGGATCTTACTGATAGTGGAGTTAAGGTGTCCTCTTAAAAATTAAAACTCGTAGTTTGTTTTAAGTCTCAAGAATAGGACTAATAATTAAGCTTTAATTATGTCCTGGGAAAGTATGTGCCTCACAGTTAAACTTATTATGCGGAAGGTTGTTTCTGGCAGTTGCTGTTAATTGGCCTTGACTAAGTGTCTGGGTCTAACTGCCAGAGGACAGTGGTTTGTGCTACAGCAGCTGTATCTCTCCCTGAATGCGGCCAAGGCAGTAAGAATTCCAGGTTAAATAATGTGTATTGGGTTTTGTGCATTATTTTTAAAAAGAACTTAATGTTTTCTCTTGTGAATGAGCATATCTAACATTGCCAATTTTTTTTCAGATGCAAAACGGTTGATTGGGCGTAGATTTGATGATTCTGTTGTCCAGTCTGATATGAAGCACTGGCCTTTCACTGTGGTGAATGATGCTGGCAGACCTAAAGTCCAGGTGGAGTACAAAGGCGAGACAAAGAGTTTCTACCCAGAAGAAATTTCTTCCATGGTTTTGACCAAAATGAAGGAAATTGCAGAAGCCTATCTTGGGAAGGTGAGGTTTTGGACTGAGGTGGAATGTAATGAAGAGTTTAGTATGTATGGGTAGTTAATGAATATAACTGACTCTTTTTACTTGTGTTTTTTTTGCAGACTGTTACTAATGCTGTAGTGACTGTACCAGCCTATTTCAATGACTCTCAGCGCCAGGCTACAAAAGATGCTGGAACCATTGCAGGGCTCAATGTTCTGAGAATTATTAATGAGCCAACTGCTGCTGCTATAGCCTATGGGCTGGACAAAAAGGTAGGCTATGTGAAGACTTAATATCTCTGATCTCCAAGTAATAAACCTGTTAAATGAACAGTAGAGAATTATGAAAATTGATCTCTTACAGGTTGGTGCTGAAAGGAACGTTCTTATCTTTGACCTTGGAGGTGGCACCTTTGATGTGTCAATTCTGACTATTGAAGATGGCATCTTTGAGGTGAAATCCACCGCAGGTGACACTCACTTGGGTGGTGAAGACTTTGACAACCGCATGGTCAACCACTTCATCGCTGAATTCAAGCGCAAGCACAAGAAAGACATCAGTGAGAACAAGAGAGCTGTGCGTCGCCTCCGCACCGCCTGCGAGCGTGCCAAGCGTACGCTGTCATCCAGCACGCAGGCCAGCATCGAAATTGATTCTCTCTATGAGGGGATCGACTTCTACACATCCATCACCAGAGCTCGCTTTGAAGAGCTGAATGCCGACCTCTTCCGTGGCACCCTGGATCCTGTGGAGAAGGCCCTGCGGGATGCCAAGCTCGACAAGTCGCAGATCCACGACATCGTGCTGGTTGGTGGGTCCACCCGTATCCCAAAGATTCAGAAGCTGCTGCAGGATTTCTTCAACGGCAAAGAGCTGAACAAGAGCATCAATCCTGATGAGGCTGTGGCTTATGGTGCAGGTAAGGACAAATACATATCTCGGCAAAAAACGGGTGGTGGTCTTGGCAAACTGGGTACTATCTGAAGTCCCAGAGCAGTATTACTCCAGGCCCTAAACCTTCCACCTGACTTGGTAAAGCTTTTCAAAGCAGTAAGAAATTTTAACTTGGACTTGCAATGATGAATCAGGTTCCAAAGCCATTCGTAGTTTCCACCAGAAGTCTACTGATGATGGCCAAATACTTCCTTGGATGTCTGAGCGAGCCATGGGGCTAAGTGTGGGGTACAGTGTATCAGTTGCAGAGCTCTTAATGGTTTTGTTCTTCTTCCAGCTGTTCAGGCTGCTATTCTGTCTGGAGACAAGTCTGAGAACGTGCAGGATCTGCTGCTGTTGGATGTGACTCCTCTGTCTCTGGGTATTGAGACTGCTGGAGGTGTCATGACAGTCCTGATCAAGCGGAACACCACCATCCCCACCAAGCAGACCCAGACATTCACCACTTACTCAGACAACCAGCCTGGTGTGCTCATCCAGGTAGGTAATTAAAAACACTTGGGTTGACTGAGGTGCTCACACAGTCATAAGGCCCTGTCAATGCTTCCAGAGGTTGATCCTTTGAAGTAAAGCTTAGTCCTTGAGGTCTTGTGTCCTTGCCGTTAGCATGGGGTGCTGGGATGTACCTGGTTGCTGTGATGAAAGTGATTCCAAAGCCATTCGTAGTTTCTACCAGAAGTTGAAAGACGTGTGTTGGTCCAAGTACCTTCCTTGGATGTCTGAGCGACCTTGTCACTGCAGTATAAAACCCATTGTGATTTAGTAATGTGTGGTCAAACTTGGGACTTAATTTGCTGATTCTTCTACCCTAGGTATATGAAGGAGAACGTGCCATGACCAAGGACAACAACTTGCTGGGCAAGTTTGAGCTGACTGGTATCCCCCCTGCTCCCAGAGGTGTACCTCAGATTGAAGTAACCTTTGATATCGATGCCAATGGCATCCTGAACGTGTCTGCTGTGGACAAGAGCACTGGCAAGGAGAACAAGATCACAATAACAAATGACAAGGGTAAGTAAGGGTTGTGTATTTCTGAGGGTGGGCTGTGGGCCAGCTGATAATTTGGCTTGTCACAAACTCTGCCTTCTGTCTTAATGAGTTTGTAGTAAATGAGAGGATGTAATCAATCCTTCACTGAAAATGGCTAATGGGGAAACCATTACCTCTGTTCCACAGGCCGGCTGAGCAAGGAGGACATTGAGCGGATGGTCCAGGAAGCAGAGAAGTACAAAGCAGAAGACGAGAAGCAGCGTGATAAGGTGTCTTCCAAGAACTCCCTGGAGTCTTACGCCTTCAACATGAAGGCTACTGTTGAAGATGAGAAGCTCCAGGGCAAGATCTCTGATGAGGACAAGCAGAAGATCCTGGACAAATGCAATGAAATCATCAACTGGCTGGACAAGAACCAGGTATGGCATGTCCCATGTTGGATCAGTGTTTACTTTGGGGTCTTACGGAGATGGAAAGTTCCAGAGGATGGAGGAGAAGGCCTGGTTGCTGTGATGAAAGTGTTTCCAAAGCCATTCGTAGTTTCTACCAGAAGTCAAAAGACTTGTGTTGGTCCAAGTACCTTCCTTGGATGTCTGAGCGACCACAGCTTGCAAGCATTTATTTATATAGTTTTAAATAGCTCTTAATTCAGGCTGGGTAGCTTGCAAGTATGATCTTCTCTAATCTTAAATGAAGTCCTGTTCCTCCAGGAGCAATGTTGCTATAGGAGGGATTTGAGAGAGTGTTAAAGGGCTGGGTTTGTTAGAACTAGACCAACTTTGAGAGTTTGAGAAGATGGGCTAAAAAATTAAGTAACTTTGACTATGCATTTGGTGAGAGCAGCAGGAACTGAGCTTTTGTTACTTATTTTTTTTTTCAGACGGCTGAGAAGGAGGAGTTTGAGCACCAGCAGAAGGAGCTGGAGAAGGTGTGCAACCCCATCATCACCAAGCTGTACCAGAGTGCAGGAGGAATGCCTGGTGGCATGCCTGGTGGATTCCCTGGTGGTGGAGCTCCTCCATCTGGTGGAGCTTCTTCTGGACCAACCATCGAGGAGGTGGACTAAGGACACCAGGGAAATGCATTCCACTAGCAGTTAGTCTTGGAGGAAACCCCTAAGTGGTGGTTAAGAGTGAAGGACCCAAACCTGTAGGCACACCTGGGTATATTTTGCCAGATTTAAAACTCCATAACTCAGCTGCTGTAAAAAAACTAATTAAAAAGGAAAAAAAAAAAAACATTTTCTGGGCATTTTAAATACTTGAACATGTGCACAGGAGGGGAGATGAATACCATTGCACTTTACAGTACTGTAAACAAGTGGAAATGCAGTTCATGTCCTAAAGAATAAAAAACTATTTAATGGGCATCACAATGTTTGTGTGGTAACTTTTTGTACTGACAAGTGTGGGGAAAGAATTAAGTGGAAATAAACATCAATAAAAATGACAGATCTTCAGTGTGACCTAAGCACAAGGATTAATGCGGGCTCCAGATAAGGCAGTTCTGAGAGAGGTTTCTTATTTTATTCAGAACAAAGGAGTTAAGGAATTAAGGGTTTCTTTCCCCCCCTCTCACCCATTTCCAGCCCAAGAAGGTGGTGGGAGAACAATGAAATGGGGGGGGTTTGGGGCCACCTTTCCAGTGGCTGGGGGACATAAAAAAACCCCACAACCTGGGGTAAGGTAATCCTGAGAAGCATCCCTTTTAAAAACCAAGAGTGTCAGAGAAGTGCTAGAGCTTAATATAAATACACAGCAATAAAGGGTATTTTCATAAAAACAGTGGAGATGTGTCCCTTGGTCTCACAAGCATTTATCACACCAAAGCTTCCCCACCTCCTTGTGGGAAGAAGGAGTTAGAAGTGGTTCTTGATTTAAATCAAGTTACTGCAGGGTGGGAGGTGGCTTTGGGCAGCTTCTTCAGGGATAAAAAGCAATTATGTTGCTTATTATAGTTAGTATTTTATTATATACTAGTATATTTATCAATATACACGTGTTATATGCAGTACCAGCAATGCTGCTTCCAGTGCAATGGCAATTTAATCATTAAGCCTTTAAACCATAAAAATCACCTTAGTTCTTACATCCCTTATTACATAGAGAAGAATTATTCATGATAATCATTAATTTAAGCCTGATTATTTTTTTATCTGGGTACTTCATGAGTTAAAACACTTTTACCCCGAGTTACTTTCTCAATATTGGAAAAGAATTGAGGGATTTTTTTTTATTTTTATTTTTTTTCAGTAGTTCAAACCCCTCTTTGCCACCCAAAGCCTGTGTTTCCAGGCCAGATGGATGGATTTAGGGGTTGATGAAATGCTGAAATGGGAGCAGCTGAAGAGCCCTAAACCACCTCATTATCAGCCCTCTTTGTACCCAGGCGTTCTGGATCCTCCTCTGGACGGTAAAGGGGAGGCTGCCCTTGATACCTCCACCCTGCAGGACATTTTTTGGGTGGGAAAAAAAACGTGTTTTGAGGCATAATCCAGAGAAGGGTGCAGCATGTGAGTGGCAGGTTCCGCACTTAATTACTGCGTTCATTATCTCACCTTCCTGCCTCTAGTGACAACAGTTCTGCTCCGTTTTCATTACGTGATTGCAATCCATAAAAATCATCACTGGAATGGACTAATTAGGTGGGAAAAGACTTGGAACCATCATCTAGTCCAACTGTCCAACCATGTTATCGTTAAGGGCGTTGTCCAAATGTCTCTTAAACATTGACAGGGCACCCACCACCACTCCAGGAGGCTTGGTCTGGTGTCTGACAACCTCCTTGGTACAGAAATGGTTCCCAATGTCCAGCCTGAACGTCTCCTGGCCCAGCTTGGAGCCATTCCCACATGTCCTCTCACTGGATCCCAGGGGGATGAGCTCAGCACCTCCCTTTCCATGTCCTCCCCTCCCCTCACCCTCCTTTTCTCCAAACCAGACAAACCCAGAGCTCTTGGCTGCTCCTCACAAGGCTGTCCATATCCTCCAGCCCCATCACCCCCTTGGTGGTCCTCCTCGACGTGAATCCAAGTTCCTTCACATCCTCGCTAAGCTGTGGGACCCAGAACTGCACAGAACGCTCAAGGTGAGGCCACACTAATGCTGAACACAGTGGAATAATCACCACTTTTGACCATCTGGAGATGTTAAGAAGCCCCCCAAGGTGCAGTTTACCCTCTGGGCTGTTGGGACACCCTGCGCTGGCTCCTCTTGAAGCCCTTTCTCCAGGGCTTCTCTCCAGCCCCTCTCCCAGTTTATACTCATGCCTGGTGTTACTCCACCCTAAATGCAAAATCTGGCACTTGGACTCATTAAAATTAATTCCATTAAGGTTTAAAAAAAAAGGGAGGGTATAAAAAAAAAAAAAAAGTTAAAAATATAAAAAAGTTAAGATATAGAAAAAGCTTCAGAAAATAAAAAAGGTAGAAAAAAATCAAAAACGTTAAAAAAATAAAGCTAAAAAAATTAAAAAAGGTTAAAAAATAAAAAAGGTTAAGAAGAAGTTTTAAAAAAATGAAATAATAAAACAAAGAGGTCCCCATGCTGTCGGTTGACCATTTCCGCGGTTAAATGCAATTTTTTCCCTTGGCCACTGGATGGCAGCAGAGACCATGAAATAACGAGGAGGCCCTTTTTCCTTCCTTGCCCCTGCCAGCTTTTTATTTAAATCCCTCAAAAATATGTTTATGGCCTTTAATTTTCTCCTTAGCAGCCCCTCTCATCAGGAGCGTGCAGTGCCTTTACTGCCGGAGGAGAGGTTTAATGCAAATAGTTTTTGGAAAGTGGTAATTTAGGGTGTTTTTAGAAACCAGCACTGTTTTCACAGAAGGGCGTGACTTTTGGAGCTGTGATTCAGAATTTTCAGACTTTTCAGGGTGAGGGATGAGGTTTCCCAGGGAAAATAACAAAAAGTGCAGAAACAGTGTGAGGGTCAGGCCGTGGGTGGGGGGTGAAACCCTCAGGGGGAGAGAAGGGGCTGCTGTGGGGGTTCACAGTCATACCGACGCTTGCACGAGGGCATGGTATAGTTTTAGGGAAATAAATTAATGAAAACAGTGTTAAAACTGTGAGTTTTTAGGTTCATCACAACCAAGAAGCCCGAAGAGTTGTGTGCAGAGCATGGGAGCTGGTTTTAGGGGAATGTGTGGCTAATCTGAGAAATTCTTGATTTCAAGTTATTTTCTTTAAAAACATTGACTTTTTTAAAATTTATTTATGTGTTAAAAAACCTAAAATCGATATTTTTATATTTTTTTGCTACAAGTGTTTCTTAATTAGGTATAGATTGGGTAATTGGTTGGAATGTCCCCAGCTGTTCCTGCTGAGGCTGATGCCAAGGGCAGACACCTGTGGTGCAGCCCCGGTTGCTGGGGGTTGGTGATGCTGCTGCCCCGGGAGCACGAAATCGGGCAAAAACCCCAAAACTCTGATAAGGTAAATACAACTTTATCTGGTGGATCTTTTGAGGATCTTGTGTTTTTCAGATGGGTGAGATCTGTCTCTGTAGGCGCCAACGGGAGCAGCAACTCTGCGTCTGATGGTGACAGCAGAGCTTTGCAGGAGACAAACTCCCCTTTCTGGGTTCCCAATTTTCACAACTAATGAATTTTGCAGCCCAGAACCTCTTGCAGAGGCTTTGATTTCGGGGCACTCAGCTCCCGTGTCCTCTGCTAAAATTATTTTTATTTTTGGGTAATATCTGCCTGCTTTTTCCCACCCTCTAAGGGCTATGAGAGAGCTGGCTGTGGGAATCCCTTCCTTTGGTTACTGCCTTAACAGAAAGGGCAAAGTTAATTCATAGTTTATTTGGGGTTTTTAGGAGCTAGCAGGGTTCCATCTCCCTAGAAGTTCTCACTCAGGTTGCATCTCCCGAAGGCTTTATGTTGTATTAGCAATTTTGGACAGGAAAGACCATTTGTTTTGAAGTTAGCATCGTGGCTTCCCACTGGAGCCTTGGTGATGAGCAGAGAACCTTTTCCAAGTCTCTCTGCTTGGTCTGGAGATGCTGAGGGACTTGTTCTCCTTCGTGGTTTCATACTGGAGCTCAAGGTGAATAAAAACTTTTTTTTTTTCCTTTTCAAAGTGTTTTGGCGTTTGCTTTCAGAGACAAAGAGTGCAGGGAACATTCAGTAGAACAGGCAAGGAGTATGTTACTGGTTTGCCCCTGTAAAAGCTCCTGCTTTGGGGTATTACGAAATTTCTCTGTGTGTAAGAAAGAGACAGAGTGTGTTTATTTTTTTTGGTAAAACTGGGATAGAGGTGTGTAGCCTGAGTTTGGGCTGGAAGGAGATTCCTGCTGGAGTCAGTGACCCAGCTGGGGCAGAGGGGCTTCCAAGGAGCCCTCTCTGATCCGGTCAAGCACCTAATTCAGCTTCTTGGAAAACCACAGGGTTACAGAGGGAGTCTGGCAGTAGAGGTAAGAGAAAAGCTTTAGGTTTCTTGTACAGCTTGATTACAAATCATTAAGCACTTTGCTGTTGAGGGAGGGAAATGTGTGTATTTGCTCTGGGAGTCAGGCTCAGTTCATTTTCTACACATACTGCAAAACGCTAAGAAAAGGAGCTCTGAAGGAACCTTCACAGTTTCTTGAAGAAGAAAGCAGTATTAAAAGATGTTTTTTTGTCGGGGTTAAACGCTCACGTTTTGCAAGTAAATGCAGGTTCATAATCTGCAGTAGCCTTAATCAAGCTGTGCTTGACTGTTTTGCCTTGGAAAAGAGGGAACTCTCTAACCCCCTCAACAACTGCAAAGGTGCTTTTAAATCTTTGGAATCATCCTTAGGAACCCAGGTTAAATAAAAAAAATTAAAAAAAAATACAACTCGGGAAAAGGGAGAGCCGGGGGTTCAGTGGTGGGTGGCAGGAGCTGGTTGTAAGGAACAGGGCATGCATCAAAGCTGTGGTTTGGAACTGCCGTTCGAGAAGGGCTTGCTGTAAAGGCAAAATGCAGCTCAACCAGGAGACCAGGCAGCCTGCTCGCTGCTGAGCCTCGGCACTTGTCTCCTCTCTCTGGTCAAGTGCCTGTTTTTTCATCACGCGATTGACTCCGTGGCTGTTTTGTTCAGGCTGAAAGACAGGAGCGCTCGCTGGAGGAGGTAGTCAATGCAGAGGTCCTGGGGCCTTGGGGAAAAAAAAAAAAAAGGCAAGGATTAATAGGTTTTGCTGCCTTTGAGCTGTGCACCCAAGTCGGCATTGAATAAAGGCTTTCGCTCGCAGATAGGCAGCCTTCGGGGAGCCTGGCTGGGCAAGCGGGGTCCAGGTCTGGGCAACCTTCTGGGCTCTATCAGGCTGGCCCTCTGGCTGCTGTAGTCCGAGGGGGTGCATAGCCCATAGTCACAGCGTCTGAGCTCTGAGCAGCTCGTGGGGTCCCCCAATTCCTGCCCTGACTGCGCTTTCCAGGGGTCGGCCGGCAGCCCTGTGGCGGGGCGGGATGCTCTGCCGCTGCCTGCCCCCCTCCTCCTGCCTTCTGGTTGATGCCTTCAGTTTTCAAAGCTCTTTTCACCAGCTCTGGAGGATAACACAGCCCCTGGCACAGGGATGCACAGGCTTTATGGGCTGGTGTATGTGCTTCGGCAGAAAACAAAGCAAATTTCTGGTCATATATGTCTGTGTTTTGTACTATGAGGGGGGGTTGCTTGATATTTAAAAGCACCTAAACCTCGTGTCTGGAGAGCAAGGTACAACCACCCCGTTTGCAGCCTCTGCCCTGGCACTGGATTCATTAATAACACCGCCTTTAATTAGCAGAGAAAGGGGTACTCGGCAGCCCCCTGCTCAAGCCCTCCTCCTCCCCTCGTGCTTTTTTCCTCCTCTTCTTCCACCGTCCCACACCATCACCCCTTTTCCGTCGATTGCCCGGCGATGCCTACTTCTATTATTCGGAAGGATTTCCCCCCGGGCGGTGGTTTATTCCTGCCATCAGGCCTCTCGATGAAATCTTTAGCCGTGAAATATTTAGCCCAATCCCACCAAACCGCACGTAGTGCTAACGCGTCGCAGGCTGCCCGGAGACAGCATTAGGCTGTAATTTGAAAGCGAGTGAAGTGATAATGCCACGCACGCTGCTTTTTTTTTTTTTTGTGAGCCTGCATTAATGCAGCTTTTGCCAGGGCCCCGTCGTTGACAGCGCATCGACTCCCCGCTAATAGTATGCGGGGAGGGTGGCAAAACTGGGGGCGATGCAGAAAATAAAGCGTATTGACCGGCCGACTGCAGCGCCTCGGTAGCCTTTAATCTATTATTGCCCTCGATGGGGATGTTTTAATGCAACTTTACTGTCAAGCGCATTTAGGGTCGCGCGCCCCGCCTGCTGGGGAGCACTGTGAAAATGGCAGAACTTGGATCATGCTGTTGCTTAGAGCTCATAGTTATTGATTGCGGCCGGGCTCGGGAGTCTGGATTATAATTATTTCATTAAACCATTTAATGGTTATCAAATATGAACCCTTCTTACCATTTCCATTTAGGAAGTGCAGCGAGCTGTGAGTTTTATTGCTAATCCATGTCGATCTTATTTTTCCTTAAATTGCCCGATGCTCCCAAGTGGTCGCTTTTCCCCCGCCGAGGCTCTCTGCGCATCGATCCCCGGAGAGCCGCTCTCGGCCACGTGGCACGGGGAGAGGGGATTATATGAACCTGCATTAACGGAGCACCCCAAATAATAGCTGGGCTGCCCGGTCCCCTCTCTGAACCTGCTTTAGTCACGGTGGAGTCGGTCCCAGTTTATTGATAGGGAAGCTAGAAAAGCTAGAAAAATCTGCTTTACGCTGCCAGCCCCGTCTGGGGGAGAAGACACTCGGTCTCTTCCCTTATGGAAGACATTCTGTGCCCCAATTTCTCTCTGTCTCAGTTTCCCCATGCCTAAGCTTCTCATTTGACCAATGGAGTTCCTTTTTTTCTGGAGTGGTTTTTTCACTCCTTTGGGGTTTAGGAATTAATAGAACCAATTATTACAACCTGAATCCTCCCCTTATTCAAAGGCAGTGAAGGAAGGAGGAAATTCCCCTTCCAAAGTTTTCTTGATTTTTTTTTTCTTTTTTTTTTTTCCCCACGAGAATGAAAACAGTTCTGTTGTTTTTCTCACATAACCAGAGTATGGCTGCATCCCACTTGGTCCCAAATGTTTGAGGCAGCCTTGAAAGCACAGCAGGCAAAACACAGTCTGTCGCTGCATCTCTGACACTGAACGTTTCCCTCTCTTCCCCCGGGTGAGTTATCCTCCACGTGATGCTTTCCAGCACCTTGTGCTGGTTTAACTGGATTGCAGGGGGGCATGGCAGAAACAAGGTGAATTTGGGGAGCTCCAGAACCTCTAGAGGTGTGAGAGCTGTTCCTGGCTCTGCCTGGGACTCTCTCTGTGGCCCAAATCCTCTGAATTCCTCTTCATTTCACATTTCCTCCTCGTGAGTGGCTTATTAAGTCAGGGCTTCATTCCAGTAACTGGGAAGCCCCCCAGGAACTGGAGGAACTCCAGAAATCCCAGGGACTCTCATTGGCCACACCAGGGCACGCTCCTGCCCTCTCTCACACCCTGGTGCCTTCCAAAGGTTGCACAGAGCTCACGATTAAAGTGTGGAAAAACTGGGGGAGCCCAGGTCCAGGGGGATAGGGAGCCTTTGAGGAAATATCTCAGTCCCCATTTGTATTCTGGATCCGTTGAAAGCCTGTATTCATCGGCACCTTTTCATTAAAACCCTGGATGCTCTGGAGAAGCTATATCTTAATTTGAACAAACTGATTCCTTTTTTTCCGTGGGCAGGTGACAGAGTTTCTGCAGAGTCCTTTATCAGTATTCTGTGCCACCTTCTAGCAGCTGCTCATTTTATGTTGCCTCAACCTATGCTGACCTCATTTTCTATCACAGAGCAGTGAAGGATTTGGTAAAAATTAGTTATATTAGTAGCTCCCGATACAGCCAGTTTATTTGTGATATGACAAATATTTCAGCCATTAGGATCTTTCCATCTCTTAGCAGCTTAAATGCACTCACTTATATTCCAAATCACTGCTTAATTTAAAAGCCTATTTGTCTAGATTGTTGCAGGCATGAGAGAGAAGGAAAAAAAAATAAAAATAAAAATAAAATAATAAAAAAGCAGAACACTTACCCTTTCAAATAGGCCTGTAGCACAACCGGAGCTGTGCCTGTGATTGGATCTCCAGCACCATAACTTTACACTCGGCGAAGGCGCCGACTAATCACTCATCGCACGGCAGAGGCACATCAATTCCAGGGAGGAAGGTGGGGAGGCCGGATGGCTGCCTCCTCCCCCTCCCGGCAGCCATCCACCAGCCCTGCCTCAGTTTCCCCACTCCTCCTGCTGGGATGCGGGAGGTGTTTTCCTGGCTTTCTGCAGCCCCCCCCCCCGTCGCCCACCAGTATGGGGATGCTGTGTGGGAGGGCTACACAGCCAGCCCTGGCGGTCGGGCAGGGTGTTCTAGTGCCTGCTGAAACTATTGCTGACCCCTGCCAGCTCCTGGCTGCTTGAAAAGAGGTTTCAGCCCCACGGGGGCAAGTAGGGGGGAGATACAGGCTGGTTTGGTCCTTTGAGGGGGGGGGTGTCTGTGTGTGTGTGTTTTCATGTTCCCTGTGACCCAAACACTTCCATAGAGGAACTAGTCTTGGCAATGCCTGACTTATTCAGGCTGGTTGGCCACTTTTCCCGATCCCGCAGTTCAGGGAGGGAGGGAAGGGTGGAACTCCAGGGGAGATGCTGGGGTGCCCTTGAAGTCCTCCGAGCACTCAAGCCGGGCCATTCCTCCAGGCTTTTTTTTTTCCCTCACCCGGGAGGCCCAAATGCTGCTTTTAGAGACTTGTACGTTTTTATTTGTTCGAGATGTACCACCGGGATGTAACTCCCGGTTTAACTTTAAGGAACGTGCTCTGTCTCTGGCGGAGGTGACAGTAAAATCCCCAGAGCTGCTGACGCTCCTGCTGCGTGAAGGTGCCCAGCTCTGTCGGGCTGCCCTTGCTCTCTCCCTCCCTGTCTTCCCTGGAGGAACTTCTCAGTTCCCCTTTTGGCGTTTTCCTTCCACCCGAAGCCGGGAAGCAAACCCGCGCCCCGAGTGTCTGCCTGGCCAGGGAAAAGTCATGACAGGACCAGGGTTTTCTCTGCTGGTTCCTTCCCCCAGCTACAAGAGGAGCTGGCTCTCTGGGTACAGCTTTCTCTACTGAGCAGCCTCCAGCTCCGGCACTGCTTCTAATGGACACGTTTAAATTCATGGGCAGTAGCTGTTTAAAGCTGGCAAAAGGGAGCACCATCAAAGACTTAGTTGTTTTGGATTTTTTTTTTTTTTGAAGGGAAGAGATTTGGGTGTGAAGAACCCCCAGGTAGGCTGTGTGATGCATTTGCTGCCTTTTCTGCCAGCCCTGCTTTACCCCCCGGCAGGGCTGCGAACCTTCCTTCCCCTCCAGCAGCTCCCCGGACTCCAGCTCTCCCTGTTGGAGTGAGATACAGGAGACTTTTAGGAGGTGGGACTCAAAGACTGAACTTTATTTGGGAGGAAGAAAGGATCCCCAGGTTCAACCCAGTTCACCTCTGCCTCCAGGGCTCCACAGAGGGAGCCAGTTCCAAGTCTTCACCCCGTTATCCCTTCCCCTGGTTCTCCAAAGCCTCCTCCCAGGCAGGTAGCTGGTGGTTCTGGAGATAGTGCCAGGTTCGATGAAGTGCAGAGCATTGGGAAGCGAAGGAATTCACCCGCTCGAAAAGGCAAGTGCCAGTTTGCTGTGGAGGGAAGGATTTTTAGCTCGTTAGTCCCTCAGGCTCGCAGGCGTTCCCTGCTGCTGGTAGTTCTGCGGAGCAGCCTTTATGGTTGTGAAGAAAAGCAATTGTCTTCTTTGCCTAAGAAAAAGAATTTAAAAGTAAAATCCTGCTCGCATGCAATTACCGGTTCTGATTGTGGCATCCGGGATGTTTGACATCTTCTCTAAAGGTAAATTATCTCTGAAAATGTATGATATTTTATAGCAGGCTACGGCAGAGGATTCTGACTAAAAATAGTTATCCCAAGGTAACTCGGTGTTGATAAATTCTCCTGCAGCTTTCACAATTAAGGAGTTATGATGGAGACATATTTAATTGCTGGGAAAAGTCATACGAAACCAGTGCAAACTGTAATTCTTGCTTAGTTTCACTATTCAACTTGCAAGACTCTAGGAGTTCAAATGCTGATGGAAGTGTATCGATTTTCCCCTATATTGAATGCTTCCAAAAAAAAATCTCAACAAAAACCCCCAACCCACCTCCCATGATGCAAGTCCCATGGTTCCAATTAAAATCACCTGTTAACTTAAAAAGGTCTCTTTTTAAAAAGGGTTTAAAAGATTTTCATTTAATTGATTCAATGTAAAATGCCCTTTACAATTACCACTATAAACTACTTGTTTCCCACTGAGTAAGACCCAATTTGAGATGTTTATCAAGACTTTGCACTCTTTCCACTCTTCATACTGAGTTCTTAAATTCCTTATTGACAGCTTGCATCTGTCAGCAATGGATATTTTTAGTTTGTTGCAAGAAAGCTTTTAAAAGGTTGTAATGGCTTGATTTTGTCTCTGTGGTCTCAAGCGATAAATCAGCTCTGAATGGCCTCATAAGCGTGGGCAGTGCTGGGTGCCCTTTATTTCAGAGCAGTAAAATGACATGATTTAACAAATTTCTTCTTTCCTTCCCCTGAGCATTTCCATAAAGGCAGCGCTGCTTAGTGCAAAGATCACACTCCTCGTTTTTTCTTTACTTTCTTTTTTTTTATTTGGGGGTGTCTTACAGTACACTTCACAGCTAATAAACGTTGTGGCACTCCTTGGTTTCTGCTGAAACCAGAACTTATCTGTTGTGGGGCTTATCTAGAACTTTGTCCCCAAAAGACTGAGTGTCCCCCCGTCCCCCAAATTTAACTGAGACGAGTGCACTTTTCTTAGAAAACAAGAATTTGTGGTTTGAACACATCTGCCATCTCTCTGTGCACACAGACCATGGACTCTTTATTTTTTTTTCAGGTGAGACAGGCCAGAATAACCAGAACCAGAATAACACTGGTTTGGCAGTGCACAGAGTACATATGTGTCCCCTCACTGTATTTTACCTCCCAAAGTCTACCAGGGGAGACTTTATCCATCCAGAAAGCCACAAATTGGGTGGTTTTCCAGGCACTCCCTCCCCCCCTTGCCCCATATTCTGAGAGGGGGACCCAGACCCCAAACCTCATCCCTTACCATCAGGCAGGAAGGCCAGAGAAATTCCCTGACCATCCAGGGAGGAGGAGCAAGCGATGGAGGAGAGAAAGAAAAAAGGTGGTAAGAAAGGATTCAGAAATCAAAGCCCACGCTGTTGGGTGTTCTGAGGAGGCCAGGGAGCCTCGGTGGGTTTTAGTCTGGGATCATTCCTCTAGGGAATTCCTTTCCCCTTGAGGACTTAGAGCACCCTGAGAAATGATTCCTGTGACCACAGCTCTCTGTGCCTGTGAAACACTGACATTTTAGCCACAAAAACCCCTTTACTTTGCAGTTTTACACCACAGGACCCTTTGAGCCCTCGGGTTTCTTGCAGAGACAGGCACCAGGGAAGGGTCTCTCTGCGGAGCTGTGCTGGGGGTATCCAGGGACGTGGTGGAAACTGGGGGTTTCCCCAGAAAAACCAGCAGCTCCAGAGGGAAAAAGATTTTTTTTTTTTTTTCTCCCTTGCAGTCAGCACAGTTTGCATTTAGGAAATTTAAGTCCTGCTTCTGCAGGGTGCCCAAAACTCACACAGCCTTCTCGCTGTTAAACCCAGCCCTCAAAGCTGCTGCCTCCCAGCCCCAGGGAGCATCCATCCCAGTGACTGCCAGCACCGGGTCCCCCCCCCGGCTCCCAGGGGTACAGGGACACACACACACACACACAGATGTGTCTGCCCTCCAGCTCTGCAAAGCACAGCCGGGAGAGGCTTTTTTCCCCTGCAAACTCATTTGTGTCTCCATTAAATCAGGTGCTCTCAGGCGGAGGAAAGCGCTTCCATTCGGCACCGGGAATGTACTTGAAATTTGTACACCTTCCCCCCCCGCCCCAGCATAGAACAGCCCGGCTGTAAAAGTACAACCACATCTCCCCTCCTTGAAACAAGGGGCTGGCAGTTCCACAGAATGACAGAATTTCGTGCAGTTTGGCTGGATTTCAGCCTTTTCCTGGCACTTTTGGGGGTATTTGGATCTAGCTTTTCCACCCCCAGTATTATTCCGAGTTAGTCTGCGGGTGTGAGGGGTTTCTTTTCTTTTTGTTTCCCCCTTGTGACAGAAAACAGAGCTGAAATAACCTGTTGTCAGCTCCAGGGAGTGCCTGAGCTCTGCTCTCCTTGGCCTGACGGTGCTTTAAGGTGAGGGGAGATTAAAACCAGGGTAAAAGTTGGAAAAGCTACACCCCCCAAGCACCCTCTGTCCCCTTTGGAGGATAGGAATGAGTAGGTGGGTTTCCTTGGGGTTTGCCCACCTTTCCTGACCCATCCTGCACCTTCCCAGCCCAAGGAGGAAGGCTAAAACCTTCCTGGTTTGCTAACCAAGGTTTGCTGCTAATAAGAAAACCTCCTAAATTACCCCAATTAGAGTTTCACGAGCGGGGAGTTTGTTTCCACACTTCCAATCAAAACTCCAGGGAAGATGTTCGCTTCCAGCCCCCGATGCAGACGCGCTAATTACAAACCACAACAGGTTAAAGTGCCCAGCACAGAGGTGATAAATATGGGTGTAATTATGGGTTACTGAAGGAGCTTAATCAGGATAGCTGCAATTAGCCTATTTTTCCCGATCTTCATTTAGCAACTAACAAAATCAAATGGAAAATATTTTAATTTAAAAGGCCTTCTCAGCATAGGGTTACTAGAAGAGACTTAATTACTCAGTGATAACTATGAGGTGGAGAAATCACTTCCTTTGTGCTACTAGTAATAAAAAGCGAGGCTGTTAGCCAAAAAATAATACCCGGCAGGTTTTTAGGTTTCAGCCCACATAAAAATCTGGGAGTCCTTATCTTGGGTTTAGTGAGGCTGAACTCGTGAATGGACATCTAAACCCCCAGGGAAAGGGCTCAGGTCTCTTTTCTGGGCTGGGGGAGGCAGGAAGAGCCAGGGGTCCCCCTGCATCCCAGCTCTCCTGCCCAGCAGGTACCTCTACCTGCTCAGTGATCAGAGGATGCTTCAGGGACATCCCATCAGGGTTTGAAGCTGAGTTTCCCTCCTCCTAGCAGAATTACGAAGGAAAAGGGGAGAGAATTGGCAATTTTTCAGGGAGAGGTCTCTGGGTGTGGGTTTAGCAGTAAAGGGGCACATAGAGGACTAGTTTTTAACTCAGGCACCCAGGGTCCAAGCACATCCTTCTTCGGTTTGTGCTTGAACTATTTGTGCCATCAGAGCCTCCGTAAACCTCTGAAAGTGCCTTGGAGCAAGTGGCAGGCTGGATGGCAGCATGAAAAGCCCTCCCTTGTGGGTTCTCCAGCCTCTGGACAAGGAAAAACTGCAGAAATGCTCAGTTTCCTTAAGGTTAAATAAAATAACCAACTCCCTGATCACCGCTGGTGGTGATGGAACAGGGCACAACTCAAATTCGACATATCGGGCTCGGGGTGTTGCTTTTTTTTTTTTTTTTTTAAAGAACCCCCTCCTGCTAACATCCCTGTGGATTAGGTTGCTCATTTACTGGGCTTGAAAACATTTTCCTGTTCGCAAGCTAAACAGATGAGACTCTAAGATTCCTCTCTTTCTTGTTCACTTAGGGGTGAAAAATTGCCAGCAAGAATTCAATTAGCATCATATCTGCTTAGCCCGGACTGTGCTGAGGACCTTCCTACACCCATACTTCCACGGCGTCGTCTTCACAATAGCAGCATCTGCTTTATTATGAGTTGCCTAATTGATTCTGACATGCCCAGTTATTATACGTTAACAATGTCCTCTAGGGTGAATAGTTAGAGGGGAAGGGAGGGGCAATCACAAAGATGTTTTTCTTCTGTTTCTTGGACCTCCTTTCAGAATGAAAAGCTGTGGCTGACCCGTGGCATCACCTTATTCACAGGAAGGTCCCTGACTTCTGGACCTAACTTAGCTGCAAACGCTGGTGGCAGATTTTCCTCTGGAAGTTTGTTTTTGTTCCCTCCCCCTCAATTAGCAAATGCATATTCAACGATGCCAGGAAGGCTCCTAAATTGTGTGGAGTGGGCTGACGTGTTACATGAAAAAGGTAATGAAAATTAAACTCACCTTTATTGTTTTCCCTGATGGTATATGGGCCAAGCTTGGCCAGGCTGGCAGCGAAAGGTGGTATTTTATTAGCTCAGCAGATACAGTTAGAAAATCTTTGAAGTTCACAAACCTTTCCTCAAAGAATTCTGTATGAAATTCCATATGAAATTCCAAGCCATCACTGCTTTGGTGGGGGTACGAGGTCAGCGGTACGAGTGCTGTTCTGTGGGAATTGTAAAAATATCCTAACTTTTCCTTCTAAGAAATTAGGAGGGCGTTGCTGTGTGCTGAGGAATGAAACTTTCTGATTTCACTGCTGACACGGAGCACCTGAAAATCAGGGTGATTACGGGAGCAGGCATGGGAGGGGACATAGCAGATGGGCTGTTGGACCAGCGTGGACCAGGCAGGGCATGTTTGTGGCAGGGAGATGGATTAGGGGAGCTCTTGAGCTGGCTGCCAGTCCTACTTCATACAAAGCTGGTTGCGTGGCCGGAATGTCATTTTTGGGGCAGTTTTATTTGCCCTAATCTTTGCCAGTCATATAATTTGGCTCGATTTTGACTCGTGCTCTAGTTCGTGTCTTCGTTCCTAACCCCTGCAGAGACACCCTTGTTCTCGGTGGTGGTTGTGGCTGAGAGAGCTCGGCTGGGTGATACAGGTGATACATCCAACATCGCCCATTTCAGCCCAGGTCTGCCCATGCTCTGTTTTCTATCACACCAGTGAAAAGCTCACTCTGGAAGCAACGCACGTTGCCCTTCTTATTCGTGCTGCTGCAGAAGAGGAAGAAATCTTCCTGCACCTCACGACCCCTCCCGGTAGCTCCTTCTCCTGCGTGATGCTGTCAGGGCCTCTACATTCTGTAAGCATCGCCCAGGAAAAATCAAAGAGTCAGATTAGGGGAGGACTCTCAGCGATGCGATGGCAAAATGGTTCTTGCTGGGAAACGTAATGGGTGTTTCTCATGGAAGCTGGGTGTTCGTGGAAGTCCGGTTCCTTATTGATTTACTTCTATCCCTCATCGTGGCGATATCCTCACTCCTCTCCTGCATCTTTCACGACCTGGTGCCTTAGGAAAGCAGATTAGAACAGCCAGGCCCAGTGAGGATCCAGCTGGGTTCTGTCTCCTCTCTTTGCTTCCATGGGCCCACAAAGGATGACACATGAAGTTTTCTATGATCCTTCGTCATTTAGATAAAGGAAGTAACGGGGGCTCCAGAGTCTCCCTAAATGTCTTTTGTAGGTCCTTTTCTGTGGTTTTCAGGCAACACCTATTTTTTTGTGTGTGTATATCAAAGCTCCTGCAGTTAGTAGCCATGAAAAAGTGCTAAGAGTTAAATCGTGAGGCTGATGTTGAAAAGCACAGAGCACCCATGAGATATATGTGTATATATGCTTTATATGTAAGGAAATGATGGACAGAGGCACCAAGGTATGCGAGTCTAAATCCTGCTGATCAGAGTTAGACCCCTCCATCCTTCGGAGGACCCAGACCAAAGCAGCTTCTGCAGGGTCCCTTGCTCTGAAGTCTAAGAGAGACATGATGACGAAGCTCAGGGTTCATGCACGTGCCAGGCTGGAGCACCTCCAGACCCCTGGGGATGTGACCACTGTCCACCCTCAAGGCCCAAGACCAGGTGGGATGAAGACAGCAAGCTGCCACCAGCCTCTTTGGCTCACTGGTAGGCAGTGAGGTCCATTAGAGGTGCATTTTAAAGGGTGCCAATTCTCTCCCAAAGAGCAGAAGAAGTGGAAAGGGGCTTTGCTGCAGCCCTGCAAGAGGAGTCAGACGTGGTGGAGGTGGGTGAGCCTTGAAGGTGCTTCTCCCTTGAGCTGGAAGTCGCGTTGGAGCCCACGGCTCGTTACAGGCAGCGCCAATTGATGCCATCGACCTGGGGCTGCCATGGAAAGTGTCTTGAATTTTGTCAGAGTAACTTATTAGGGAGCGTTAGTAAAACTTGTTACCTTAATTGAAACAAATAGTTAAATAAAAATCAAGGCTTCAGGCATTAATGGATGTGCGTGTGGGAGAGGGAACAGCACACGAGTAACTAGGCTTCCTGCCCTTTTAGGATTGGATAGCAATAACCTTACAACGATGACAGCTAAATTAGAGAAGATGGCTTTCCATAATTTCTCCAAACAATCACTTAATGGGAGCGGTATAATTCCACGAAATAGGTGAATGGAGTACTGATCCATTTTATGGAACCATCAATAAACTAAACCTTGCCTGCTTTTAAGATTAAACTGGAAAAAAGAAAAAAGAAAAAAAAAGCCTACATCCAGGGAAGGGAGAAAAAAAGAGTATTTATCTTTACACATAAAATTTGTGTGCTAGTAAAGTGCAGGCAGTGACAGGAATTTCAATTATTTAATCAAAAAGAAAATGAAAGTGGCTTTAAGTGTTGTGATTTGAGCCAGTGAAATCTAATGTGGGCTCACATTGAATATGAGGAAAATGGGAAGAAAATTAAAGCTGCTCCTACTTAAATCATGTGGTTACAAATGGTAAATTAGTTTCTCGATGTTTTCATTTAAGTGTTTAAGTGGAAGGTTTTATTCTTAATGTAGTGTTGTGACACAGAATAAAAACCTTATCTGTCTCTATAGCTTTTTTTCTTCCCCTCTCCGTGCTGCTGCCTTAGAAGGCAAAAGGGGAAAAAGCTGCAGCAATATTAGACTGCTTTTGTTAAAATTGGGAGGCAATATGCTTTCACCACAAGCTCATTAAGGTAATAGATGAATAATGTCTATTAAAAATGCACTAGGCTAAATGAATTTAATGTGTGTTGGGAAGGAAATTGCATTTGCCAGAGGATACAAACTGGAAAATTCTCCTTTTTGCACTTATTTTGAGGCTCAAGTACTGATCTCAGTTGGACAGAAATGCACAGAGAAGCAGGCACACAAGCGTGCACACACACATCTCTTATTTGAGACCCTGTTAGAAAGAAACACAAGCTTATAATATTCTAAAATACCCCCTTGCTTTGAGGACGTTTTGTATGATATGTTGTTTCCCATAATTTTGCTGCTGTTTTGCTCCATTCAAGCTTATGGCTCTTGACCTGTTGGATGTCTAGGTTTAATTTTCCACGTGTAATAACAAATGGCAAACTAATTTGCAAAGACGGCTGTGGGCTGTTGAATGCCAAGTCTTGATCCCCCCACCCGAAGTCAAAAGGAAACAAAAGCAGATTTTGGAGGAGAGCACACACTTTCTTTGTATTGGTGAGCCTGGTGATTGCGTTGCATTGACAGTTTCTAACATTAGCTTTGAAGAGAATGTATTTATGAAATAGGAAACACCGAAACTCAGTATTAAAAATACGAGCTGAGCAGAAGCTAAATCAAGACCCAAAAAAATCAAATTTGAGCATCCCATAAGTAAGAAATCAAGGTGTGTTTCTAAGCCTGAGCAGTTTCCCATCACATTTCTCCTGTTCTAAAAAAAATACCAAACTCCATATTTAATGATTTTTCTTCAAAACGGAGCAATCTTGAAAAACTTGTAACGGGGAAGCCTTTTTGTTGTCTAGAATGTGTGCTTTAGCACACATACAAGATGCAAAACTGATCCTGTAGTCCAGTGGCATTCGTGAGAAAGTTACTGTTCCCCTCGGGAACACCTATGGACTTTAATGAAAAATTAAAGATGATGCCATAGTGCTGTCCTATTGCTGGAGTAGCCCTTGTCTTCTGGCACTGTCTGGTACCAAAGGTGCTTCCTTCTGCTCAGCTGGTATTTCAGAATATTTCACTTTGGAAACATTTGGGGAAAGTGTATGTTTGAGACTCCTAATTGTCCCACTAATTTGATTGAAGTTGGTGGCTCCATTAAAACCATAACCATGGCAAGGGGAAAGAGGAGAGCTAGAGAGGGATGTACAAGCTTCATTTTTATTTTTTGCAGGAAGCCATATTAAAATGAAATACCAGAAAGAGAGAGGAATAGCTAGACTGAATCAAATATTGCTGAAATAAATAAATAGGGTTTCTTTTTGAAGTGTGGAAAAACCATGCGAAATATTATCTTACTAATTTATTATGAGGCATCCGCCTGCATCGTTACTTGTTTCAGATGAGAATTTTAATATTTCCATTTTGAAACAATATTGACAAATGTGAGAAAGTGTTTTCTAGCATTAGACCATATTATATTACATTGCATGGCTATTTGAATACCTCATCCTTGGAAATGTACAAAACACCATTTCAAAATGTAATTTCCAGTTTTAAAGCATTAGTCGAAGATGCATTTGTGAGATGCTGTCTAGATTCTATCTTTTTCCCCCAGACCTGTCATCCACTTCTGGAGTGCTTAAAATAAAGTGCACAGATACAGAGTAAGCTGAAACAGTCAAGAAGCAATATAATACAAAAATGTTTTGAGTAAAGTGTGTTACTCAGATCTTTCTAAAGTACATTTCTTCCTTTATTCTGAAGGCCACAGCACAGACAACTCTGACTAATGCAAGTAATGGAACCAATCTCTTCCTTTGATCATCAAAAAGGTTATCTTTTTTTGTAAACTAGGTCCAACTAGTTTTGCAGTCTGTTTGGGGCAAACATGAAAGAAAAAAAGGTTTAATTATCTTTCAATAAGGAATGATTCCTTTTCTTCTAACAAAGTGATCGGCCAAGACAGCATGGGTTTGTGGCCGTCACGGTGCATGTGACACACGCGGTGTGAAAAAGGTACGTAATCTCTGACATTTGTTTACGTTTTTTTATCTCAGTGTAAGGTGATATAACATTTTGTGTATTTAAAGTGGGAGAAAAAACTAAGCTTGAGGCTTGTTCTAAGTGATTTGTAAGATCTGCTCTCTAGTAGGGATTGACCTTTTAACTGAAGGCTGAATCACATTTACAAAAGCTTGGGGGAGAGTTTGTAAATAATCACAGGTTTTCAATGGAGCCAGTCAAAATATAAATACGGAGGAATGGAGAGGCTTGCTAGAGATCTGGAGATAAGAGAAAGCTGCTCCTTCACCCTGTTTATAAACAGGCATTGCCTATGTATACATTGTGATGGATCAAACATAATTTAAAGAGTTAGAAAACTGGTGGTTTTATTCTACAGGATGTTTTTTCTGAGTTTGATACAGGAGTTACTGGATGAAACTCTGGCTTGTGTGATTCAGAAGGTCAGGCTGGGTGGTCATAAAAGCTTCCTCTGACCTTGGAGTGCATCATTTGTGTGCTTTTTATTTTTAAGGCTTCAAAATGAGACACTTTAAAGTTGGAAAGTAAAGAGTGAAATTGAAAAAAAAAATCAAAGTATCTGCGTCATTTAGATTTATGTGCTCTATTGGTTTTTATATAAGTTATTCCTGACTTACGCCAGCCTGAAACCAGACTCAGGCACTATCTATTCATAGTACTGCTCTAAGTGGAAAAGACATAGCAGGTTTTCACGAGGAACCTGGAGCTACAGAAGGAGCATGACAAATGATCAGAGGAAAAACACAAAGACCAGTAGGAAAACAATGGGAGCAAACTAAAGGTTGAGTGGATAAGAAAGGGAAAAGGAGGATTATCCTGCCCCAAAGGTTAAAAGCAAGGACGTACAAGGTTCATACGTCCTATGAAATTAGGGAAACGTGGGAGGTTCTGAGTCATTAGTGCAAAGTAAAGCAAATCAAAATGTTGAGTTGCGCAGATGATTGTTACACAGCTGGAATGAAAGAAAACGAATAAGCGTTAATGTGCTCAAAAAGGCGACAGCAAAGCAGGCAAGGCTACAGCAGCAAGAATGGATTTTTCGAGAGCAAAGGATTAGCCGAGATCCCAAAGTACAGATGGTCTTGGGTGAAATAATCACCTTCCCCTCGAGGGAGTAAGCAGTGCCCGTGGGTTGGTCACACAAGTAGGAGGAATTGATATGTGACCAAATGAAGACAAGACTAATTGAAAGCAGGTCCCAGGGAAACTTCTAAGCCTCCCTCCCAATTTCTGATTCATTCCAAAAACAAAAACAAAAAAGAAGAAAAGAAAGAAGGAATAATCTTGCTGTGTTCCAGAGCAGTACAGAAAACCCTGCTGTTGTTGAAAACAAGTATTAGATAATTAAAAAGCTCCTAGGTCTTAGTTAATAAGAGTCACTATTTTAGGGAAGTGTTTAGACCAAACCTGTCAATGTTAATACTTTCATTCTCTTTTTGGAAGCACCCTCCCTTCAGAAAATGCTCAGGATTACCAGCTAATGAGGCAAATTTTCAGTACAGAGATAAATTCTGGATTTAGGAATGAGATCCCTAAGCCCATAGTTGGGTTTGGGAGCTGTGTAAGGAAGCTACAGTCTAAGCTTTTGCTCTTTAAATATTATTTTTCCTATCATTGATGCCATATCTCTTTTTATCCCCCAAATTCATGCAGTTATCAGTAGCCATACAAGCCTCAGAAGTACCTTCCTAGCTCAATCACTTCTTTATGTGGTTCCCTCATATCAGCAACAATTCCACCCCCCCTGTGCTTTTTACCTAGAACTGTAGCCTTGAAATTACCATGACGTTTGTGGGTAGATTCAGTGATTCTCTGTTTCTCATTCTGCCTTCTCTTCATCTCAGCTACAAATGAAGGAGGGTGCCCATCCGTGGGCTGTGGGCCGGCGTATTTTCAAGGTGGCAAAAGCCAACTGGTGATGGCAGAGCTATGAGCCTTGGAAGACTGGGCTGGATCTTCTCCTGGTGCTGCCAATAACCCTGGTTTAGGAGGTAAACTCTTCTGTGCCACCTTCTTTCCCCTCCCACCCTCTATGAGCCCTGTCGTCTGCACTATCCATCCTGAGACAACCTGCCAGGCCCGGTTGGATTAGGCAGAGCTTAACCTCAAAACCCATCCACCAAGCCCTCCTCAAGCTCAAGCTAGTGTCAAGGCACAGTAGAGGGTTGCCAACATTACAATATTGTTTCTGGCCACGTTGAAATGCCAGTAAAACCCACTTAGTACTGAAGGGGCTTCCTACCACTGCCTTTAGCTGCACCCCTATGGCCCATCAGTTAAGGTGAATTTAAGAAGACCTCTCTTGTCATGAACACGGTATCGGGGGGAGCCAGGATTCTCCCCAGTGAGCTTGCAGGGTGGTAGGAGGCAGGGTTGGGCACCAGGTGAGCTGGGCTTCGGAGACCTGCAGAGAAACGATGTGGTAGGCAACGGCAGCGAGGGGTGTAGATGAGGAACACGGCTGCGGTAGCAGACAGGAGTGTGTTTTTCCCTCACCAGCAGCACCCAGTGAACCTCCGGGCAGAGTCACCCCACTCCTTCGGGGTGGGGAGCAGTTTTGCCTGAAGCATCATGCATGGAACATTCTCCATTAAGCCACGCTTTGTGTCTGAAAGACCTCTCTCTATGTTACGCTTGTGGCTACTCAAACTGAGCTCTTCAGACCTTTTTTCCTGCAGCCAGGCTCCCATTTTGATCATAGCAAGGCTGTCTATTTTTAATTTAACCCTTCCTTTTTGAGTGGATTTGTCTTGAAAGGCATGAAAAGGCTGGGCTCCCGAGCTACCTTACCTCTTCAAGAGCCACGGGAAGGTAAGTGCATGTATTTTCAAACTGCACCAAATTTACCCCTAATGCAACACACTGAAACAAAGCTACTAATATCGATGTAGCTGCACCGACCTTTTAAATGACACCACCCCCCCACCCCCAGGTTTTAAGTCAAATCAATTTCTGTTTTCCTGGGCAAAAATTTCCCCCTAATAACTTCAAATGATCTTAAGTGTGCAAGTAATGACAACTGGTGTTTATGTAAGCGAAGAACAGTGTGTATTGTGTGTGTTGTTAAATCATTAAAGGAGTGTGTATCCGGGGGGGGGGGCGGGGGATTGTATTGCTACCAGCAAAGTTTATAAAGCTCTTTGAGCCTGTAGAAATAATTTTAACTTAATGAAGAAACACTGAACAAACTCCATGGTGGCGTGGCTACCCGGGCACAGAGATGTGTGCCTTTGGAGGAAGCTCTGAACCGTTTGGGGTTGCAGGCTGAGACGTTCCGCTGTCCCACGAGGTGGGTCAAGATGAGGATCCAAGACCTCAGCGTCGAGGGGACAATTCTGGTCCCCCCTGCCATGGGAAGGAAAACACGCAGTGAGTAACCCAGCCAAACCTGCTGCTTCTCCCTACCTTGCATGGACCCCAACCCCTCTCGTTTCCTCTCCTCCATGTGTCCCTCAGCCCAGCAAGACCTTTGCCTGGGTTTGGGACAGTTTCTGCCAGAACTGGGCAAAAAACTGCGGGGCCACTTCAACAGGGGACCCTGCTCCTTTGAGGAGAAGCCACAGAGGGTCTCTTTGGAGACCCAACTCACCCATGAATTTGGCAGCAAAGGGAATTGTCATGGATCCATGCTGCTGGGTCCCCATCACCGTGGGGACCTGCAGAAGAGGGCCAGAAGGGGAAAAATAGGTTAAGAGGCTTGTAGGGCGAAGAGGCCACCCTGCCAACACCTCCTGCTGATGGTGGGAAGCACCTGGCACCCCCTTCCTGCCACAAATAGCCATGAAATGTTAGATTTAAAAAAATCCCTGGGTGTGAGGACTGCAGTGGAGAGGTCCCCCATTTCCTGGGGGGTTAGCTTCTTTTCAGGGGGCATCTCCACGGGGGAGGGTGTATCACCTCTGCTTATTGCCTTTGAATTGGCATCAGGCTGCGGTGTCTGAAGTGCCACTGCTCGGTTTGGGGTCAGGTTTTGCTGCAAGGTAACCCAAAAGAGCAGCTCCTTGTCCCCCTCCCCAGCAGTACCCTAAATAAAGAGGGGCCCCAAAAAGCAGCGCCTCTCAACGTGCCCATCAGGCAAGCTCTTGCCCGAATCCTAAAGCTGTGATCCAATCTGGCCGAAGTAACACGTCTTTAATCTTTCAGATCTGCTTTAAATATTTACCTGTCATCTCTCCCAGTGCTGAGTAAAGCCCCAGCCCTCCCCGAGAAGCAATCTCAGCTGATGAAATGGCCAGTCAAGCGGCTTACACACCCCCGGCTGCGCTCCCCCCCGTTAACAAGTCGGGCATTAGACCCGTTTCATCACTGTTAATTCATTTGCTTACTCATTTGCTCCTCAGAGAAAGTTGTTAGCCTGTTGTATTTTTAAAACCCCCGGCCAAAATCCGGGGCTGATGCCGAAATGGGCGTTTCAGGAGGGGACGCTGCAACAGATTTCTCTATTTTTTTTTTTTTTTAATTTTTTTTTTTTCCTTCCCCTGGAGAAAAAGAGGGAGTTTTGCCTGCAGCACCGGGAGAGGTGCTTTTCCCCCAGCCCTGCGCCTCCCGAAGCGCTCCTCCTCCCTCGGCGCGGCGCTGCACCCGCATCCATACTGTGCGGGCACGGATGCACATCGAAATAGATCTCTATGTATTTAAATATATAGGTGTCGCTTAAGTGCGCCATAGGCACAGCGGTGCCTGCCCCCCCCCCCCCCCCCCCCGGAGCGCTACACGTGTAAAACGAAGTGTGTGCGTGGCTGCAACACGCACAGAGAAAAATCCTCCCGTGGGTTTTCCCGGTGAGACGCGGGGGTGGGGGGGGAAGCTCTGGTGTGTGTGCCCCTCACCCTGAGTTTTAACCCCGTGGAAGCGATGAAGGAGCCACCCACATCTGTATTTTGAAAGCTATCTGGCGTTATAACCGGTTGCTCTTACCCCCCCCCCGCGCTGTGCCCGCCGTGGGCTGCCCGTGCCCTCGCCCACGCGTGGCCGTGCCCGGCGGCGGCGGAGAAGACACGGCACCGCTGGAAAACTCGGGTGCTCCGAGTCCCAGCTTCATTAAAACCCGCCGATTGCCGTTTCTATTCTTTTAAAGGTTTGGGTTTGGGTATTTTGTTGGATTCTCCCCCCGCCCCCCCCATCTATTTACCGTTTACCAGCTCATCCATATGGAAGGCATGGCTTACACTTCCCTGAGAACTGTACTTTTAGGACTAATTGATTCTGGTAATTAATTTGTTCTACCTGCTGGATCAGATGGAAATGCTGTCCGTGTGCCCAAGGATTAGCACTTGCCTTTCTAACATCTTTCTTAATTATCTAATAGCATGGGTTGCGCGAATTCTGGCTCTATTAGAACACTTTTACTATTAACGGTAGTGATTGGAATTGTGATGACAACTCGATTTCAACAAATTAGAGCTTAAAATCAGGAGATGAAGGAGAAGTGCCTTCGTTTAATTTCCCTGAGTTTAACATCAATAATTAGAGCAATTTTCTGAGATGCGAACCGAAATTATCTCGGCTATGATGTGGTATATCACCCTCATTTTAGCAAATTGACTCCGGGGAAATGAATGGTACAGATTAGGGAGGGGGAGAGAAAAAAAAAAAGACAAACAGAGGAAAGGCAAAAAAAAAAAAAAAAGAAGTGTTAGCACAACATTAAGCGGGGAATGGATGGGAACAAAACCCCCGCGGGGTAATAACCTGAGCGGAGCGTTGGACGGGTCGGGAAAAAGCCGCTCATTTCTTTTTCCCCCAAGTTTTTGCCTTTCTTTTTTTTTTTCTTTCTTTTTTCTTTTTTTTTTTTTTTTAAGAAAAAAGGAGAAAACACTGGTGTTTGGGAAAACGCCCCAAAGCCACCGCTCGGACCGGGGCTGAGGGCTATTGCGCTGCGCGGCGACGGAGCGGCTCCGCGCCCGCTCCGCGCCCCCTCCGCGCCGTGGCGGTGGTTTGGGTGGCCCGGCGGGCCCGTCCTCCCCCCGTCCCCCCCCCGCCCGCCCGATCGCCATTGGCTCGCTGGAGACCCCCCTTCCCACCGCGCCTCAAAGGCGCGCATCTCCCTGCGCAGCCCAAACGCACCCGCCTCGCATCCCCCGGCTCTTTCAGTTTATTTCTGGCTGGGGAGGGAAAAAAAATAATATATATATATATAATTTTTAAATTATTATTATTAAATTTTGCTCCGGTTGTTTTTCTTTTTCCTTCCTAAATTGTTCTTTATTTCTTAGCATTATTTTTATTTATTATCTTCGGCCCCGGGGGGCGCAGCCGGCTGCCCCTTCTCCTCCGGCAGCCAGCGCTCAGCCCGGCTCTCTGCCTTCCCCCCTGCCCGAGGAGGGGACACCCGAAATGAACCTCAACTTCACCTCGCCCGTGCACCCCGTCTCCGCTCCCAGGCCCACCTCCTTCTTCATCGAGGACATTCTGCTGCACAAGCCCAAACCCTTGCGGGAGGTGCCCCCCGAGCACTTCCCCGGCTCCTTGGCCTCCCGCGTCCCCCTCTTGGACTATGGGTACCCCCTGATGCCAACCCCGACCCTCCTGGCGCCTCACCCGCACCCTGCCCTCCACAAGCCGGAGCATCACCACCACCATCCCTACTTTCTCACCACCTCGGGTAAGTGCAGCCCTTGGCAGGAGGAACCTGCCGACTTCGGTGGCCAGGTGGCGTCGAGGTGGGGACACGGGTGGGGGAGAAGAGCCCCCGGAGGGGGACACGCTCCAGCGGCGGAAGAGAAGCCGCTTTGGGGCGGCGGGGCACTTTTCAGCATCCTTCACCGAAATCGCGGCTGCATTCCCCCCCCCCCCCGCCCCGTCCCGGGGGTCAGGAGCCGCCCGCCGCCCCCGGAGCGCCGGCTTCGTAACGGGGGGCAGGAGCCCACCGCGCTGCAGCTTGTCATTCGCTCGGTTGCCCGAGGTTTTCCTTCGTTTTGCCTTTAATTTTAATTTTTAAAATGTTTTTTAATTATTTTTGGAGCGCTAACATTTCTTTTTCCTTGCCTTGCTCCTCCAGACGGTGTCCAGGCTTCGCTTTTTCCCCTCCAGCAGCACTGCCCGGGCTGTGCCCGCTCCCAGCCCCGGGGATGGAGGAGGGTCCCCCCGCCCGGGGCCGGAGCCCTTTCACGGTCCCGTTCCTTGCTCTGGAAGAAAACCCTCCTCCAAACTTTCTCACCGGGCAGCCCAAGTTTTGCAGCGGGGCGGCCGCTCTCCTCCCTCCCTCTCTTCTCCCAGCTTTTTCCAGGGCTTCCATGATTTTTTCCGCCTTCATTTCGTTGTGGTTTAATTACCGGGAGGGTGAAGGTTTCCTTTCCAGCCGGGCTTTGCCTTGCTGGGGTGGGTTCAGCACAAGCGATGCGCTTTGCAATGCCCCGTGTTTTCAGAGCAACAAGATCCCCCCCCAAAAAAAACCCCAAACCTCGAAAACGAAATAAACGAGAAAAAATAATAACGATTAAAAAAAGGAATAAAAATAAAAGAGGCAGGGGGAGAGCCCACCCGGGGGCTGCAGAGGGCAGAGCTCCGTCCCCGGCTCCCTGCCCGAGTCTCTGCCCTGTGTCCCCCCCCAGGAGTGCCGGTGCCAGCCCTCTTCCAGCACCACGCTCACGCCGAGCTGCCGGGGAAGCACTGCCGCCGCCGCAAAGCCCGCACCGTTTTCTCCGACTCGCAGCTCTCCGGCCTGGAGAAGAGGTTTGAGATCCAGCGCTACCTCTCCACGCCCGAGCGGGTGGAGTTGGCCACGGCCCTCAGCCTCTCCGAGACCCAGGTACCGGGGCAGGGGGGACCCTTATCCCATGCAGCATCCTCCACTTCGTTTTTTAATTTTTATTTCTTTTTTTCCCCCCTTCTTATTATTCTATTTTTTTCCCTATTCTTTTCTTTTTCTTTTCTACTTTTTGCTATTTTTTCCTATTCTTTTTCTTTCTATTCTTTTTCCTTTCTTTTCTTTTTTTTTCTATTCTTTTTCTTTCTATTCTTTTTCCTTTCTTTTCTTTTTTTTCCTATTCTTTTTCTTTCTATTCTTTTTCCTTTCTTTTCTTTTTTTTCCTATTCTTTTTCTTTCTATTCTTTTTCCTTTCTTTTCTTTTTTTTCCTATTCTTTTTCTTTCTATTCTTTTCCCTTTCTTTTCTTTTTTTTCCTATTCTTTTTCTTTCTATTATTTTCCCTTTCTTTTCTTTCTTCTTTTTTTTTCTATTCTTTTTCCTTTCTTTTCCTTTTTTTTTTTCTTTTCATTTTCTCTGTTCTTTTTCCTTTCTTTTCCTTTTTTTTTTCTTTTCATTTTCTCTATTCTTTTTCCTTTATTTTCTTTTTCTCTTTTTCTCTTTTTCTTCTTTTCTTTTTTTTTTTTTTTTTGCCTCCCTCCTCTCGCTCTCCTCAGGTGAAAACCTGGTTCCAGAACCGGCGGATGAAGCACAAAAAGCAGCTGAGGAAAACCCAGGACGACCCCAAACACCCGGGGGGCGAGGAGAGCCGGGAGCAGAGCTCCCCCGAGCCCGAGCTGCCCGAGGCGGCCGGCGCCGAGCCCCGCAAGGGCCCCCCCGGCCCCTTCCTCCTCCAGGACCCCGAGGACGAGGTGGACATCCTGGAGGAGGGGGACCTCTGCGCCGGCCCCCACCGCCTCTAGGACCTGCCTCTGCGGGGCGGCTTTGCCCAAGCCCCGGTCCCGCAAGTCGCCTCGGTAGCGTCGGTGCTCAGAGGGAAGGGGGTCTCGATGCGGGGCGAAGCGTTAGGGCCCCGCAATACCCGCCGGCTTCCCCCCCCAGCATCACCCCGAGCCTGAGCTTCGCCTGCAAATCCGATGGGGGAAGAGCAAAACGAGGCGAGTTTCCTTGAAGTTCCCCCCCCAAAACACCTCCCTTTCCCTGCGAAACACCGGACTTTTCGCCGTTCCCCCGAACTTTTCCTGGGTTTTCGAATAAACGTGTCCCCGTGCCAGCATGTTGTCGTTACTGGGGGAGGCGGGCAGGGCGTGCTTCGCCCCGACACCCCCAAAATCTGGCCGCTCTCTCCCAGCCGGGCCGGGGCTCGCAGCCTCCTCCCCGGTGCGGTGGGTCGGGTCTGATCCCGGGCAGAGCTCCCAGGACATGCGCGTACTCAAAAGAATGGTAGAAACACCCTCCACGGGAACAGGTAAGACCCCCAAAACCGAGCGTTTATTTAAGCTGACATGGGGGAGGGAAAGGGGGGAGCATCACGAAGAACTCGATCCTGCCAGGGCTGCTCGGAGCAAACGCGATCCCAGCGGGAGGAAAGCATTTTCCACAGCTCCGAGAATCACCTGCGTCGACCTGGGGCGATTCCTTCACGGCTTCCAGGTGTGAATCACCTTCCGGAGACTTTCCTTTGCCTCCCAAAAAGCCCCAGAGCTGGTCCCGCGTTTGGCTTCTGTGTCCCCCCCACCCAACCCCTGCCTTCGCCGGTATCTGTCCCAACGCCTCTCTGAGCTCTGTGTTGCAGTCACCGTCCGTGCTCGCTTTGCCTTTATCTTCCTGCCAGGGAAACGGGTTTAATTTGCAGGTAAATTAAATTTTATATATTTTTTTATTTTTCCTTTTTTTTTTTTTTTAATTTTTCCTCTGAGGTGAGCTGCTGGCTGGTAAATGCACTGGGAGAGTGGTGGAGGCTCCGCATCTCCAGGTTATTTAATTTTTATATATTAGGTTATTTAATTTTTATATATATATTTTTTTCCCTTTAACAAGAAGTTAATTTGATTGTTTGGCGTCATTAGCACTTTCAGGGCATTTTGGATTACAGGACATGCGGGTTTGTGAGGGGAAAATGTGTCCCTGTTTAACATATAAAATACAGATGATTGAAGTGTGTATGTTTGCTGCCTTTTCGTGGGTTTCCCTTTATGTTTTTTACATATAAAATAATAAAGATCACATATTTGGGGGGAAGGAGGGGGAGAATATCTAATAACCAACCATCTGTTCAGAAAAGGGTTAGTTGTTTTTTCCATGGTGTTTACAAATACTTTTAGGACTATCATTTTCATCAACAAGTTTTGCTAAAATGACACCCGCCTCCCTAAAAATGATAATTCAGAAGGTGAAGGAACCCAGCAGGTCATTTCCCACTGCTGGATGGAAACGGTTCTCCCAGCTCCATGGCTCTTCCCGACACCTACCCGGTGGCGGGCAGGGATGTGACAGAAACTCTCAAACCTTTCTGTTCGATGCCGCTGTTTGTCTGTGTCCGTACTCGGTCGCCCACCAAGTATTTTGTTCACTTTGCTCTGCGCTGATTGTCAGCCTCCTGCCCCCCCTGAGCCCCCATTTCATTAGGAACTATTACAATTCTCCTCTAGAAAAGAGATGTTCTACGGCAGCATTTATGTGATGATATTTTTTTCTGACTACCTGCACCGTCACCGGGCGCTGTGCGCCGCAGCCTGCGGTGCCGATGCCCGTCTCGGAGCTGGCCTGGCCAGTTGTCCTGGCCACTCAGGTGGACCTGCCTTTGGCAATAGGGATTGGGCAGCAAAGTATTTAGTGAGAGAGAATATTAGGAGTATAAAGATGTAATCATTTAAAAACCAAACCCACCTTGCACCTGAATGAAAAGGGGTATTAAAAATCCTGTTCCTTTACGCTTGTGTGTGATTCCTTTTACTCGTGCAAAGATATGTTTGTTCCCTCCCATTAGTGAGGACAAAGGTGTGTAAAAATATTCTGAGCTGGAAAGAACACACAGAAAAAAGGCAGGAGAAAGTAAAAGAGGAAGATTAAGATGCATAAGTGACCGAAGCTTTTTGGGCACAGGCGTGCAAAAGCAACTTTGTCCCCTCCTGTGGGTTCACACCGCTCTTTCCCAAGGCATCCAGGGGATGTCTGGAAAAGGGTTGTGTCAGGAGGTGGGCAGTGCTCTGCCCTCCCATCACAGACTGAGGAGTGGGAGCAGACGCTGCGTAACCCAGCACCTTCCCACTGCCCCAAACACCCCAGAAGTTCGTGTGTGTGTCTCCGTTGCGGTAGCGGGGCCAGGGGCACTTGCACAGCCGTGGGCTGGTGATGTTTATAGTCTGACCCACAGGTACCCTCACTCCAGGGCCCTGTTTCTTTAGCAGCCAGAGGTGCCACGCTTTCTCTGGGACACAGAGGTGAGACAAAGAGCCTGCCCCCCCCCTCCCCACCTCTGCCCCCAGCATTATCGCGCTGGGGACGTGCCAGGTCTATGAGGAAGGGTCAGAATGTGAACCAAATAACGTGCCAGCCTCTGCTGACTCCCCTCTGCCACTACGGGAACTTTCTTCTTCCCAAAGTATTTATGCTGATCAATAAAATCAAATCAAATCCACCAGTGCCCCCCTATCTTCACCTCTCTGTGATTCTAGGCACCTCGGCTAACATCTAAAATTACAATCGTGTTTAAAACTAAAGCCACTCATCACCAGAAACCTCAGTGACAAATATGTGCAGAAGGTGAGCACCCAACCCCAGGGAAGACCCCATCCCAGTGGTGTACACTGAGCCTTGCAGGTCACAGCAGGTGCCTTTGGGATCAGGCTGCTTGTCCCAGAAAATTCAGTGCAAACAAAGTGCAAAACCACTGAGATTGAGACAGAGGAAGGAAATAATCACTACCTGAGACATCCCCTCCTTCCCCAGCCAGCTCCTTCCAGGCTGGGAAGCCACAGGCTGGTGACAGGAGGCTGCAGTTTCTGGACAGCCTGGGCACGCTTTTGGGGAGAGGTTATTGTATATTTGGAGAGTGGAGAGGGACCTGGGAAGAAGGAAAGGCTCAAAAGGCATTTTTGTGTGTTTATTTCAGAGATTTTTCTCTTAGAATAAGTGAAATGAGGTTTTCTTCCCGGGTGCTGCCGTGTTCAGCGGCTACTGCTGACTTTTTCATACTCACCCGAAGAAGCTCAAGAAGTAGGGGAGAGATTGTTTAAAGCTGGTGCGCTCTCTCTTTTATTTTAATATTTATGGGTTTCTTTGGGAAATGCTGGGGTGGAAATGACTTGCAGGAAATAATTGCTGGAAGTAGGAAATCTTGGTGGATTTTCTCTTTTTTAAGGAACCCACTGAAGTCTTGATTTTCATTAAAATTCTTCTGCAAGATTTTTTTTTTTTAATTGTTTCCCATTGATTTATTTTAACCCCAAAATGGTTAATGCTTGCTGTTGTTTCCATTAAAGAAAACTAAAAAACGGTCTATAAAATCCTTCTGTAAACCTTTGCTTTCTGTTTTGATCGTGAGCATTTTCCTGTTCTTTAACATTTTTAACTTTTACGGGACTGGACAGCAGCTCTAACCCAGGATTTTTCCTTCTATGGCTGGAGTTGTGTAGAAGAGGCTCAGATGTGCAGGCGGTACGGGCAGGAATAGAGCAAATAATTTGCAAAGTCTTGCTTTTAAGCACACATGCAGTGTCAGTCCTGACAGTGCTGTGGGCTATGGCTTGGTGAAGGTGGAAATAACCTTCAGCCAGACCCAGGCATTGCGTTCACCGTGTAAAATTCTCTCTGTGGCTTCCTCTGGTCGTTTCTCTCTGCTGGCTGATGGACTGAGCGTGTTTCTTCCCTTGGGTTTTCCAAAGCGATGTTTCTGCCGGCTGAGGAGCAGAGGAGGAGGAGGCGAATGGGGATGGGGGAGTGTCGTGGTTTGGGCACACGGCGCTGCGATCTCCTGGGTGTTGCAGCTTCCTAAATGGATGACTTAGTTCTTCATTTCTTCTAGACACAATAACAAACAGCCTCACCTTAATTAACTGCAAACTCCTGCTCGGGAGGTCTTACTCGGCTTAAAAAGTGGCTTATTTCTGTCTCAGATTTATCATGTTCTGACAGCATTAATAAGCTTAGATGAAATACTTGTAGCTCTGTTGCTGGAAGCACCTTGGGGTGGCTACAGCTCCTGACGGAGTCAGTGTTCAGGCAGCAGGAGCAATAGTTTGCACTGGGTGGTAGAGGCGGGCGGGTGTAAAGCCTCTGCTTCAGAGCAGGAAGGGTGATCCCCCAGTGAATGGTGGTACCTTTCCTACCTGTCAGGGTGCAGAGAGTCTTTCAAGGAGGAAGGTGTTTTTATCTCAGGACAATGAGGTAAGTAACCTGTAAAGTAACAGGTTTCTGAAATGCTGGGGGCAAAGTCAAGCTGACAGAATTCTGTGACTCTCTGCTCAGCTACAGCTGAGACCACTCGACTTGCTTTCCTAAAGTAGAATATTTTCTCCGGTGTTGTGTGTCTTGGTGGCTTTGCTGTGACCGTTGGGACAAACCCTGAAGTGCTCCGGTGACACCCAGGAAGCAAGCCCTGTGGTGTTACCTGCAGCTGCCCGCTCTGCGCTCACGATTATGCAAAGCTCTCGCTGAGCTGCTGGATGCTTCTTTAGCATCTGCTCTATCCAGGTTTTTGGCTCGGTATCCCTTCTGTTCAAAGCGGGCTCTTCTGTCCGGCAGAAGAGCTTTAGCTCACCCAAGCTGTCACCAGTGGGGATCCACTCCCTTTACCTATCACTGTGGTTTTGTGCATCTCACACCACGGAGGTGGTCATCATAGTTGGTCCTTTCTTCCTACGCTGGCTTATTCTCACACAGAGAGATTTGTACAACAAGCAAATAATAATAATAATAATAAAAAAGAGGCATATTCTTTGTGCTGTTATAATTTACTGTAGAAGTGATCCCTAATGGGAGATGACAATGATCAAATGCTTGGCTCGTGGGCTGCTTGGCCACTGTGGCTTGTTCATGCCTATTTGAGGTATTCGTTGACTGCAGGAGTTAGACATAACCTCATCTGGTCTACAGTCCTCTTCTCTGACAGCTTGTCTTTAGAGACCTAATGATCATAGAATCACGGAGTAATATGGGGTTGGAAGGGACCTCTGGAAATCATCTAGTCCAAACCCCCTGCCCAAGCAGGTCCACCCACAGCAGGTTGCACAGGAACGTGTCCAGGTGGGTTTGGAATGTCTCCAGAGAAGACTCCACCACCTCTCTGGGCAGCCTCTTCCAGGGCTCTGCCACCCTCAAAGTGAAGAAGTTCCTCCTCATGTTCAGATGGAACTTCTTATGTTGAAGTTTGTGCCCGTTTCCTCTTGTCCTATCCCTGGGGACCACTGAAAAAAGACCGGCCCCAGCCTCCCGACACCCTCCCTTGATGTATTTATAGGTGTTGATCAGATCCCCCCTCAGCCTTCTCTTCTCCAGACTAAAAAGACCCAAGTCTCTCAGCCTTTCCTCATAGGAGAGATGCTCCAGGCCCCTCATCATCTCTGTAGCCCTCTGCTGTACCCTCTTCAGCAGTTGCCTGTCCTTCTTGAACTGGGGAGCCCAGAACTGGAGACAGTGCTCCAGATGGGGACACAGTACTCCAGGTAGAACAGGGCTTTTAGGTTCTGCCTTATTTAATGTTTTTAACTGATAAAGCAGTATGTTTTTGCCAGAATCAGCAGCCAGCTCGTTCATACCTTGTGTGAGATGGTGGTGGGGAAGGCAACGTCAGTCATCTTTGAGAGGAACGTGATGCTGATGTTATTCAAGCAGCATTGCTCCCAGGTAGAACTGACCCCAAATATTTTCCCACTGAAGACGGTCTCAGTTTCTGCACTTCCTAAAATATTAAGAAGTGGTGCCACTACAAAGGGCCCACCAAGGAAATGTTGAGAAGTTCTGTTGGGTGGTGCACGCAGCCACATTCCTGCCCTGGTGAAGGCAGCCTGTGCTCAGGGCGGGTGACACTGTGCTCTGTGATAGCTGTGCTGGAGCCACGGTGCTGTGGCAGGCAGGTTCCGCTCCAGCTCCGTCTCTCCCTGAATACTTAATGCAAAATTCAAGGCCCATTTCGTATTTAAATTTCTTGCCTTCCTAATTTGAAAGATATTAAGTTTTGGCCTTTGCTTTTAAGCAGATGGACGCTCATCATTTACTTGTATGGTCCCTTTTTGTGCCACCATATCTGTTAGGTGCAGGAAAAATTTGCATTAGTATTGAGGCAGATCAAAAGATTTTCTTTCCACATACGCTGCAAATAATGTCTTTTTCTGGGAGAAAAAAAAAAAAAAACAATACAGTCCTTTCCAAATGGTTTGTGAGATGGTCTTGATCAGTGTTTTTTAAAAAAATCCATCCATCCCCCTAGATGTAGCATCATGTAAGTATCCACGGCTTTCAGTTTAGCATGGGTTTAGTATTTAAACATTTCCTAAAAGTTCATTGTTTAATTAAAAACCCCAACCAAATGAAACACACCACCCACCCAGAAAGATCACCCTAATTTACGGGAGCTCTAAAAGGTATCCGGATGACAGATAAGGAGGAAGGTGATCAATTAAGACATTAAGCATTTTGCACCACATGGACGCATCTGCATGTCAGCCAAATAATAAGGCCATCAGCTCATTTTCAGGGGGCTGTTGCCTACTTCAACTCAATCCTCAGATCAAAGAGAAAATGTCTGCTTGCATTTTCTAATCAGAAAAGGGATGCTAATTTAGGTTCCTTAATGTGTGGTGGTAAGAGACTTCTTCAATTAACTGAATTCTATAGCTCAGAAAATAAAAAAGGGGGATACAAAGGGAGTCAGGCTGGAAAGGCAGAAGTTCTCATTAAATCAAAGGTCCAATATTCATTACCTCCAGCATCTGGGGCTAAACACTAAACATGGAGATCATCAAAGGGGGTTTAATGGGTTAAATTGAGAATATAATCTAATTAAAATATTAGATACGAGTAAATAGCTCTTTGATATTCATCTGAAGGTTTCATTAAAATAGGTACTTGAGGTTTCTATTAAGGGGGGATTATCACTTTTAAGCAGAAACAACAAGTTGAGGTTCCCTAATCAGAAATGCTTCAAAGTGTTACCATTTGGTTTAAAAATAAAAGTAGAAAAGCAGCAACTGGCAGAGCATGGAAACGTTTACCCAGCCTAGTTTGATGGATCATATCACTGGCATGTACTTTCTATAAAGAGGGGCCAAACGCAGTGTGGTGGGAAGGAAGGGACAGGGTGGAGGTTCTCCTGTCCCTCAGGTGGGTCAGGAGGGCTTTAAAGAAAGGAATGTGTCCTTTTTCCGTGATGGAGAGATGCAGTATGGTGGTCAATTCTTCCCATATTAGGTTGGGAATATACCCTGCAGGGTATATGTTGGCATCAACCAACTTTCAGGAGGACTGAGGCATCCTGAGGACTGCAGGATCTAGGTCAAACTCACCCAGGCCTCTCTAAAATGAAAGCTATCGGACTTTTCCAGCAACGTATCTCACACCTCCAATGCCTTGACTTCACTGTCAAAAAATCATCTTTCCTGTGAGACATCCAGCCAAGGAAATGTTAACCCAGAAATGTGTTAAGTCTTACATAGTTCTGTCTTTACCTTTAACAAAAGGTGCATCTAGAAAAAGAGAAAGCCCTTTCAAAGATAGTCACTTTTCTATTCTCTACCTTTCCTTTCCATTGTTAGCCTCCTTCAAGGAGACTTGAACCCTTTTCTTTGGCCCAAAGACTAATTTTCTCTCTCCTCCCATACAAAAGGGGATGTAATAAATTGGATAAAGTAATTACACTTAATCACAAGGTTCTTGGTTTTGCTGTTTTTTTTTTTTAAACTAGCCTATTTTCTAAGAGATTTTAGTGTGTTTTTTCCAAAATTCCCTTGCTGTGTGTTCTAATCACATTTCATATATTGACTTAATTCATAATTTACTAAGTTAAAGAAACAGAACCATTGTAAGAAACCCATCTGCTTGTTGTCATTTTTATAGATTTAATCTGTTAAAAGCCGTTTCCTCTCAAATATGTAGCTCTCAATTATCCTTAGTTACCCAATATATTTTCCAACTGCTTCTGGCTAATAACAGATTGTCTGCATGATCAGCCAGTACTTGTTTTGAATTTTCTTGTCCCAGATGAAGCTTCAAAATTTAGGTCTCGATCTGACAACTATTCACTAACAGATAACAGAGTAACATCTGAATAATGAGTATTGTATCATTACCAACTGCTCTGGTTTTGTTCACTTTCTTCCCAGCAATGGATTGTTTTTTGGCTTTATTTCTGGATAGTCTGCCAAAGTCTGCCCTGCACTTCAAAAAGAGAAACATTGTTGGTATTGAGATCATAAAATGAAACTAATGTTTTATTTTTATCGTTTTGTGGATATGCCCACATATCTGACATGTCTAAAAATGATCCAACTGTGACAAGCCAAGAGCTGATTAGCCCAAAAGGTGCAACTGCTCCATCAGTTGATTTCAAAGAAAAACAAGTGGTGACCACATTAAAATGAAACTGTTTACATTTTTAAAAACTAGGTATAGCAGAAGTGATTCTAAAATTTAACAATGATTGAGCTTGAGCCACTTTCCATTTCAATGGAATCAGTATGTGATGGTCACAGCTCATAATTAAATGGCTCAGATGTTTTTGCCTTGAAGACAGCCCTAATAACTTTCACATACTTATAAGATATGAAGGGTTCTGAAAGCAGCTACAACTTGTTTCTCCTTCTCGTGTCGATTCTGCAAAGTTTCCAAGGATGCAATTTGAGGTAAACTGTCTCCATTTAAAGTCTGCGGCAGAGCCCTTTCCTCTTTCGCCTCGTCATCTGATTGTCTTGCTGTGAAAGTCTTCGGTTTAGGAATCTTCTTAGCATATTCCAGTGCCTAAAAACATGAAAATTGGGGGAACGGCTTAAGAGAAAACCTGACCAATACTTCCAAAAAAATATAGGGGTTTCTGTGTTGAGTCAAATTAATAGTTCTCCTAATTCCTGATCTTGTTTCTGGCAGTGTTAAATACTAGATGCTTCAGTGATGACTGCAAGGAACCTTTGCCGTGGGCAAAATAACCAACCTCAAGCAGATTTCTTCTGTCACTTACCACTGGAGGCCACCTTAAATGCTGAAGCAGTGTTTTCTTTTTAAAAAAGGAAAAGCAACACAAGTCTATTAAGTTTATAAACATTTTTTTTTTCTTTTCAGCCTCATTAAGCTCTTGTCCTCAGTCATACCTTATAGCAGGAAGTTCTGCAGGTTACTATGACAAGGATGGAAACCAAGTATTTCTATGACGGATTCTAAGAAATTGATGTATTGAATGGTCTAAAATGTTCTAACAAGTTTTGAAATGAAGTCTAGGCAATAGTTTTAAATTCTCTGGAACCTGGCTTAATATAATCCCTTGCCAAATTCCCTTTCAGTTAATTTCAAAGCTAATGAAGTTCTGAACAAGAAAAGATTCCTGAATAAGTGAGGAATGGTATTAGACGTGCCAACCTTTTGCTGTTTCAGAGTAAAACAAAGAACTGCCTCTCCCTGAGATCCCAGGGTTCTTTTCTAACCATGCATATTCTATTGTGACTGGACATTTTTTTTTACCAGTAACACCCAGTCTGCACAGCACCCACACGTACTCTACTGAGAATAGTATGAAATAAATCAGCATTCTGATTCTTTTCTACTTCAGACACTCTAAATGTGTATATGCTGAATAAATGCACTGTTAAGCAGAGGGAAAGGTGGGCAGTAATGGAATACTGTGAGGGACAGCATATCTTGAAGAATTGTACTTCCCACACTTGGCCAAGTGTGTCCTTTTACCATATGCTTTTCCAAGTATGTTTTTCTGTAGCATTATGTAGGTAAACTTGCATGTGTGAATGCGAGAAGTAGGTAAGCTCTGTTTAACTGGGCTTAGGTTCTACTGCACAATAGGCTTAACTATCAAAATTAAAAAAAAAAATATGTGAGCACTCAAGCTATTGTTCTAGACCTGACATGTCTCACTGAAGCTGAGCAGGGCCGTGCTGAAAGAGGAATGCAAAGCAGATACCTGTAAGAGTGTCAAATACTCTGGAATGATGTATGGAACCTGGAAGGCTGCCTTGCAGAGGGGATGGAAACAGCATTACAGAAACCCTGAAACTGAGAGAGCCCTGGGATATTAGTTGTTGTTTGTGTTTCAGTTGCATGTATCTGGAAACATGTTAGGGCTCAAGTGGAAGTTGCATTGTTTCACATGCTTGGTGAAAGAGTGTCTGGGAAGTCTTCTGAAGGAATCCAAAACCCTTTTGACATCCAAATAATGCAGTTTCATCTCTTTGTGATTTGTATGAGGTTTGGAAATAAACGCAAGCAACTGAGGGATTCAATTGACATTAAACTCCAAAACTCTTTTTCCTGAAGCATTCAGTTCTCATTTGTCATCTTGGGTGTGCTTTCAGCCCCAGGCAGGTGAGCTCCTGCAGAACTGATGGCATAAAATATATGCTATTTCCAGAGCTTTATTACCTCCTGCGATAGGGAAAAGGTGCTCCCTTTGTTTATGTAGACCACTGTCATGTAGTCAGTTGTTGCTCATTTGGGCTATTTTGAAGGCCAGTGAAGGCTAAAGTGATGTTGTATGGGCTTGAAAAATAAGACCAATTACAGTAGCTATGCAACTGAAGTGAAAAGAGTTTGTGAGTGAGACTGACAGGCAGGTGGATAATAGACTAACAAGAGGATATCTGTGGTCCATTAGAAGAGCACACTCTGTAGTAGTGTGGCCTCTGTCACTGATGTGAAGTAGAACATACACTGCACCGGGTATGTTCCTAAGGAGGTCCCATTCTCCTTTATTCCCACCCTTTCCCCAGGAAAACATCATGAGCTGGTTAAACCAAGTTGAGGATGGAGCGCTGCTCCCTTTCCACTCGGTACACTCTTAGGAAGGGCAAGGCAGGTGAGTGAAGACTGCTGTTGGCAAAGAAATCAGCAACTCCTGGCACACATCTACATCTGTAACAGAACAGATGCACAGATGAGCACTTGCCCCTGAGAGTAGAAATCCTTGGAGTTATTAAAGGGAAAATCAAAATGTAGAAACTATTTTAGCCTACTGTAAGTTAAATTTCCTTTTTCTTTGTGCAAAGTCCAGAATCTCTCCCTGCATGCCTGTTAAAGGGACTTTGTTCTTACCTTCTGTCTTGATACTGACGATACGACCTGAGGTTTTGTAGGTAACCTCTGAACCAAAGTAATGTTTTTCATATTGTGTTCCTTAATTTGCTTTGCATATTCCTTCTGTTGCTTTAACTTCTCTTTCTGACAAATGGAAAAAAGAGTATGGTTAATTAAATGACTTGGTACATCCATCAATAAAACACTTTTTCCACTGGAGTCTTCCATTTACACCTCTGTTGCTGTTTAACCTGGCTATGCTATTGATCATTCCTCAGCAGAACACAACAGGAAACCCCGATAAATGGCACAGCTTTTTTTAGTCACTCTTTGTTTTTAAGAGCTTTCTCTTGGACCATACTGAGGATAGAGCTCGACAGAAATGTGACAGATGCATCTTTATTCTGAATGCTCAGTTCTAAAATGGCTATGTTAATTTATGTCAGCTTTTGCAGTGACTTTTCAAACCTCTGTACTTACTTTTAAGGCCCTGAATGACTTGATTCATTTACTTAACTGATACTCTGTGTCTTTATATTTCCAGTAACTCATTATGCCCAAATTCAGCAGTATGCTTTACTTGCCCCTGCTATCAGCCAATGTCAATTATTTCCTCTCAATGCAATGATACCCCTGTGGCACGCCAGGCTCCAGAAGCATTACGATAGTGTTAAAAACACAGAGTCCTGGGCTATGCACCACTCTGTCTGTTCCAGTTTCAGATCTCCAATCTGTTTCATTTATGGCAAGGAGGAAGAAGATACAGGGGTTTCTCAATGACCCCAAAGGGCTGACCACTTTATCATTTTTGCTCCCTGCTGTCCTACCATGTTTCTATAAAGAATGCCATATAAAGCGCCCATTGCCAGATTAACAGGGTCTCAGAGCATGCAGGATGGAGTCTGTAGCACCTCTGATATACAGTTGCTACCAGACCCTCATTATCAGCAGAGAACAGGTCAATGAATTGTTCTGAACAATTCATCTCCATTTCAGCACGGTAATGCGCATCCAGCTATTTTCTTCTTGTGTTTGCACAAGAAGAACTTCTTCTTTTAAAAGCTACTTTGAAGGTTAGGCAAACCACGCTGGGAGTGACAATGCAACTCAGTCACATAAGTGTATCATCTACTGATGTGCAATTAGCCCTCTTGAAGTCTGTGAACTACTTGTTTCTGGAACTACAAATTTAGAGGGTTAAAACCATCCACAATACAGTTGCCTTTCCTTCTATTTGAATCTCCCCTTAGGTTCTCGAGCTAGACCTAGAGTCAAGGACATAAAGTATCAGACAAACATGAGTTGCTTCTCAGCAGTGATTTCTTTGCCATTCTGCCCTGCCTAAGTTCACTTTGCACAATTGAAAAGCAGATCATGTAGTAGGGACTACTTACCTTCTCTTTGATTGCTTCATAGTCAGGTCCAAGGCCTCCAAGCTTCACGTTCAGATTTATGTAGGCTTTTGAGCTACATGGCTGAAAAAGAAACAGCAGTGACAGATTTTCCTTTATATGACTTCATGGAGAGCATAATAAAAGCAGTCTTGTAGTGGACACCAGGATAAGAGCAGGATTCAACTTGAGGTCTCCTTCTTACCTCTGCACGTCTCATTTCAAGGACTGTAAGTGACCAAAAAGATTGAGTTAATTGCACAAGTCAAATTACACTGTATTTCCTTTGAATCTGGGCAGCTAATTGCCAATCATCCAAATCACAAAGCAGTACTTTCTCAGTCAAAAATGATCTTTTGTGAGCTTTATTTTTAAACAGCTTAAAGTGAACCATTTGACTGTTATTATAATGAAACTCCAAAGAAACTGTTACAAGAGAAGCAGATAAAAGTACCTGATTTTGGTGGTAAAAAATTAGGCAAATGTTATTAGTAATTGTAACCCTTCTTTGTTCTCAAAACTGCAATGGACTGTTGTTTACAGACAGTTTAAAAAACACATGCCTTGCAGCACAGCAAAAGCTTTACAAGTGCATAGGGAAGACAGAAGATGAGTGATGTGTGATGCCATTTCATTGTTTCACGACATTACTACAAAGACCCTATATACTTCCAGAATCTTTTAAACCTCTTTCAAGAACACTAGATTAATTTTTACAGGTGCACTACGCTTTAAAAACTTGTCAGTGAAACTCATTATGAGCAGCTCTGTAGTAATGTCAATCTCAGAGTAATGCAGAAACACCAAGAAATTTATATATGTAAATAAAATGTGCATTTCTTCACAGGACATGTTGTAGTTAAACTCAACTGCCAAGAAACTAATTCTATGCACTGAGTTTTCTCTTTGATGTTTCTTTGTGTCAGTTATCCCTATTCTTTTGTAAAATATTTGCACCTACCTTTTAATTTAAGGTACTCTGAAGGTTAGTCATGTATCTGTCTACAATGAAATCAGGGTCTTCTCACTTCATGCAATGAGTATGACTGCATTTGTGTATTAGGAAAAGCTGGATTTTTCTGTGAGACATAAACAGTCTTATTCTTTGTGGCATTCCTCACATATGAAGTGTGAGAAAGATACTGAAAGTACAGGACAGAAACAACAGTTTGAACTCAGAGGAACAGAAAAGGAAATCTGCCCTTCAGTTACTATCATAATCCAGCTAATTCTTCTTAGAGGCATTCAAGCAGCAATACACAAACTGCCTTCTAGATGAAACACATGGGTAATTATTCCAGCTTAGTTTGTCTGCCCTGCGACTTGGAGCTAACTTCTTAAACATTTAATTTGTCAGGGACACACAGAGCTATCTCTATGCTGTTCCACTGCATCTGTGTTAACTGGTTACAGTATGAAACTGGACACACGGAAAAGACAAAAAGAACCAAGTTTTGATAAGGACCAAAACGGGATCATCAGGAGACTTGTAATAATGTTTATGCCGTTAACAACAAACTTAGAGGATTTGTAAAGCTGTTCAGTTTGATTGCCTTGGAAACCAAGAGATTTGAGTGGGATAGCAAATAAGCGTGACCAGGATAATGGTTTGTTCAGATCTGAGGCCTGGCTACCTGCTGCTTTATACAAATAGCTTTATTCTACATCATTTTATCACTGGATAACTGAAAAGACAAACACTGCTCTGTGTGTTTTTAGAGCTAATCAAGATTGAAAGTGACACAGAGAGAGGAGGTGGTGATCTGACTTGCTCTTTAGACCAAAATTATTTTAGTGTCTGTTTCCGCCTTTGTTCCTTGTTTTTTAATGTTCTGGGCAAGTCAGCGTGTGTCAGTGTGCCCTCTGTAACAATGAAATATTCCTCAGTCCCCATACCTTTATTTTTTTGGTGTGTGAAGATCTTTGGTTTGTTAAGAAAAAGAAACACTAATCAGAGGGAGAAACAGAAATGTAAACCCACCCAATTCACATTGATTTGCTTACCTTCTTGCTGACTTCAGGCTGGTTTTGCTTTTCCACTTGCATGAGATATCCTTCAGAGTTGCTTCGGCATATTTTCACTCGATTTCCTTCTCCACTCTCTGGATCTATTTCTGAACCACTTTCTACCTGTGGGATTATAGGTGGAAGTAGTCTGAACAAGTGCCTGTCAGCTAAGTGAGCTTCTGTCAAATGAGTAATTTCCTGGTGATGTTGCTCCATTGCTTGTGTAAACTGGGAGGTTGTACAAGGGGCTGATGGTGAACTGTGAACAGAAGATTGAGAAGGCCTCAAAAAAGAAAGAGGGGGGGAAAGAAAAGAATCTTTATTTATATATAGCACATAGCTCAACAAGCACTCTGCCCCTGCTCACAGAATATAGTGGGAACACAGAGATGGAAAGACTGACCTTTCACACTGACTGACATTGCTCACACCCAAGTGTAGTGAAGCTGTTTAAATAAATAGAAAAAACATAGACGGGGAAACTTTCAGCCCGATGGAAAGCTAGCTTAAGACAAAAGAAACATGACTTTAAAGCCTCCTTAAACCAAAATAATGAGTTTTGGATCAGGCCTGCTGACCTTTTTTTCACAAAGTGAAAGAATTAATTGCCTATGTGAAATAAAACCTTCCTTTTTATTGAGGTGGGTGAAATTCTATATAACTAAGGACTTTCATGCCCTTCCCCATGCGTAGCGAGCCAGAGTTGATACTGGTTTGACTTTGGATATTCACCCTGCAAGGCAATTTTTGATCTAACTCTATGGAGCTAGGAGCAGTCTTATGCACAGCACTCTTTGCTATCTATTTTTTAAACTTCACCTTTTAGCCTTTCAGAAGGAAACTTTCAATTGTGGAAAATTCAATGCGCGTCTCTGGAGTAGGGAACTGTCCTTTTCCAGTACCAGATTTAAAAATCAATAGTTATAATGAATATTAAGTTAGTAGTAATCGATACTGGCAGGATTGTAGCAAAAGAATTTATGCTTTAAACTTTAAAACATTTTCTTGTTAATTTCTATTTTTTCCAGGCATCACAGTGTTATATAATCATTTCAACACTTATATCCTTATCACAAACTGCTGATAGCCTGATTCTGATACCTTTTAACTGCATAAATGTGTCTTTTACAATCCTGAAGGGATACTTGATTCTTCACCAATTCTTGAAAATTTGCATTAAAAGTAGATGAAATAGTCCTCTGATTTGGATGTGTTTGACCATCCGTGCTGCCATCTCTTGCCAAAAGCTGCACAGTGGCACGGTTGTACAAATGTTGCTGGTCATGTTGAAGTCCATTTGGAGAATCATGATGGTATTTCTTGTTCTCCTTGCTGGTATATGCTGGAGATATATCCTCCGCTGGGTTAAATTTATGTAACATTGGATGAAAAGGATACATAGATGTTGTAAAATCCTGATTAATAAGAATTCTTGAATTTGGGAAATTATTTAAGCAAATATCTGAATTTGCTGCTGTATTAGTGTCAGGGTAAACAGAAGGACTTTGATGCAGGCGCTTCTGCTGTGTGCTGCTGTTGTCTTGCTCCACTGCCTGCAAGGGAGCAGTCTGAAATGTTGGTAGTTGGTGGTGCCTGTGGTGCCAAGACATTGCTTCTGCTGGTCTCCCAGGGGGTTGTAGGATAGCAGTCTTTGTAGCAGCTCTCCCTTTGATACTCTGGTTTGATTTCATTTTATTTCTCTGGGAGCACTTATTTTGGTGATCCTAAAACAAGTTACCAAAAGTAGGGTGAATTTCAGCAGTTGCTATTCATTAAGATCAACACTATACAAGTGTGCCTGTCACAATGCCTTTCATGTACCTATTTCTTAGAATTCTACAAATTAACTGATTGACATGTTTTGCTTAGATTGCACCACGTTCTCCGATTCTAATTCACGACATCATTCTTATTGTTAGCCCTGAAATAGCTGAGTAAATTTAAGTGAAGCTGAGTTCTGAACATGTACTAACTTTGAACATGTGTTGTTGTGGTGCCTTGAACAGGGGCTGAACAAGTTGAAGCCCATAATCATTTATCTCTTTAAACATCAGGGAAGTATGGAGCCAGACACCCCAGTTTAATGTACACTCACAACCAGAAAAGGGTTATAGCAATGTTTTAGATAGCTGAATGAGTGTTGCGATGGAAATTAGTTTAAAAAGTGAGTTCTTAGCAGAGAGTGAAGTGTAAAAGGAAAAGCATCTGTGTCCTGAAGTCTAGTAAGGTATGGAGAAAAATCTTTGTGGCATTTGTAAGGCTTCGGGTTTGGGGTTTTTGAATTAACAAAACATGTCCTCATAGAAGGTCCCATAAAGAGACCTAGGCATGCTATTGGTCCTTCATGACTATGATAACAGTTCTTTAACATACTGATACTGAGTTAGGACAGTTTGCACAAGTTGATTACACCTGTCAAAATCACTCCGTGCTGCTTGTATCTAACCCCGACTCCATAAATTACACTCATGGCTAGACCAGGTGATGGCCTGGCTAGATTTAATCCAAAATTAAAATATGCAGTAACACCCAATCAAGAATAGAAGCACAGATGCTATTCAGGTGCTGCATGAACAATGCACAACACTGCATCAAAGCTTTGCTCAATGGTCAGAGACAACTTCTGAAGCAGAACACTATAAAAATGGTTCCTTACAGATGCAGACCATATCTAAGAAATAATGCTGTGGCAAATATGGAATTTTAATCTGAATGAGGTGCAAAAATAGGTGCCCTTAAATGCATAGAATGTCTTGTTTCTAATCCTGCAGAGAAGTGGTAGCTCATTATCAACCATCTGGGGAAAATGTTTCAAAAATCAAATCAGTTCTTGGTTTTTATCCTCTAATGAAAGTAAACTGTACTAAATTTCATTAAAAGATGGCTATGTACATACACACTATTAGACTGGTCCACAGTATAAACAGACTGATGTCAATGATTTAAATGATTTCATTTCTAAACCAAGGACTCTTCCCTTCCCTGTATCCTATGAAACATTATCCAAATGATAAGAAACTATTTAAGAATTCAAGCATCCCAGGACTGGTGTCTTGAGCTACAGTAACATACTCTAAATCTGGAGCTTATTTAAGATTTACCAGTCTCCAATTACAGCATCAGGTGTTGCCCATTTTGAGGAAAGACATGGCTTTCCTTCTAGGGAATATACAAATCCATTCTCAGTCCATTTAATCTTTGTCAGCGCTAAAATCCTCCATTTCATCCTCCTGTCTCTCTAGGGTTCTTTTGTTAGCCACACTTGCAATCACTACATAGCATATGCACTCAGAATAACTACTTAATGGTAAGTATTAAATCCACATATAGAGCAGAATGTTTTGGCAAAAGCTTTAGCACTGGGGAATCCCGACTCCTGGCGCCAAGATGATGATTTGTTAGCTCGACCTCTGCTGTAACAATTAATGTTCTGGCATACTGTGCCACTGGTGGAAAGCACGAACTACTGCCAAACTGGGACCAGGCCAACGTTTCCCCATTTAAACAGAATGAGCAGCCCTGTAAAATACCTCCTTCATTCTGAAATTCTGTATATAAAGCACATCTCTCACAATAAACAGCAGCGTAAAATTTTGTTTGTCATTTACAGAAGTGCAGCTCCCAGTCTGAAGTGAACAGCAGGGAATTTAAACAGTCTGCCTGAATTACTTCAAATACTTGTAATACAAAAAATAGTAACTAGACTTGCCAATCATAATTCCAGTTGGTCTGAAGTTCTGGTTCTCAAGTTCTTGGTTTTTAATCAGTGATGAGAACCTGGTCTCTTTTATTGCTCCAAAGCCTCTGCTTCCGTTTGAAAAGCCAGCACAAACCAGTTCTATAGGCTTAGGTGTACGGAGGACGTCAGTGCCTTTTTTCCTACCTGTAACATTTTCTATTTTACGGTAACCCCTTGATGTACACTTAGAGCACAAGTAATGCAAAAGTGGTTAAGTTCTAGCTCAGAATCCTCATGAACCATCAAACACAATTATGGACTAGTTTGCACTCTTACATCATTACCAAGTGAATAGTGTCCTAAATAGGTAAGATGCTTTGAGCTCAGAATTTCTTGGAATTTGGGATCTATTTTGACTTAAATTAATTCAGTATATAAAGCAGCATATGCATTAAATTTTGGTGATTATCTACTGATATATATCTAGGGACTTATTGTCAGTAATTGGTACTTTAAAAGTAATGAGATTACAGCTTTAAATATTCAAACGTCGATGCTTTTACATATATATTTCAATTATCATGTTCTATTGAAAAGCAACCTTGAGCTGCTGTGATTTCAGGTACCATTTGTCTTCAGGCTCCATTTTAACAGTCTGGAGTGGTAGGACACTCTGAACTGGTTCCTCATCAACAGTTTTAGGATCTGCGACCTAAAAAAAAAAGAATGTGTATGGCTCCAGCTCAACCAGATGAAAGTATTTAAAAGTCTTGGGGAAAGAAGGAGAAAAAAATTGCTTCCTAGTAAAGCTAAAATGCTAAGGTTAAGCAGTATATAATAGATAACAATAAAAATGGATGGCTAAAATAGAAAATGAAAAAGGAAACAAACCCCCAATTAAAAGTGCTATGGTGGTAGGGAGTATTCCTTCTACTTTTAGGAAGAAGAGAGGAAAAGAAAATTGCAGGATATATGCAGCATACAAACCTACTTAAAACTCTCAAATGCCTGGGCTTCTCCATTTGTAAGAGAGCCAGTGTACCTAATAACAGAAAACCAACTAGACAGTCATCATTGTCCAAGCAATCAGTCAGAGTACCAAGATACTGATGGATGACCCACATCATAGCAAAGTCTAGAACAAGAGAGTCATGTGGAAAAAGATGGCAAAACATGGTAGAATTGCTCGAAAACTAGTTGCAGAAATAAAACATCTAATCCACATAGGCTGACAACAATATGAAACAACTTGTGTGAAATAGCAAGCCCACAAACAAGCACAACATCTTCCTATAGCCGCAGTCAAGTGGTAGCACAATGGCTGGAAATCATAGTTGAGCAATTTTTTTGAGGGTGGCTGCTGGCACTACAGATTTTGAAGGCAAGAGACACTCTCGTAAATATAGCAATAATGAACCTTTTTTATGAAAGCATCAAACTTTTTTGAAAGTTCATGAAAAACAATGGTTATTTTTTAGTTTTTTATTTATACTTGTATTGTCCCAACTTATCCTGCTAAGTACCATAGCAGATGTGACCTCAATTAAGTGTGCAGTTAGGCAGTCTCACCATAAAGAGACTACAGCTAACTATGTGTCGGGCTCATGCTTGTGCTAGAAGTACCTACGCACCCTGGCTAACAGAGGAGAACTTGCACCGAGAAGATAATTGTGACCAAGAGAATTCTTCACTGAAAATTATAACGGTGAAATCAGCGTGAGGGAAGCGTTAAATCCTTCTAGGGAGCCGAGCATCTCATCTTTGGGGGTGAGAGATTAGAACAACTAGAAAAAGGTAAGTAGGGTCTCTTGGTGAGTTTTCAGGTGATGTCATCGCTCCAAAAGGCGAAGCAGATTCTATTAGTTGTGACTAGAAAAGTTCACAAATTAAAAGCTACCACACAGGTTTTCCCGAACTGTGGATAGATACAGCTTTGCAGCCGATAAGATGTTTTTGGTGGAACCAACTGACTCACTGTATTGATGGTTTACTGGGCAGGTAAAGCATACTTCTACATTATCTCTTTGAAAGAGGAACAGGACACAACCTCTGCCAGCATTTTTTGTGAACTATTCTATTAATACCAATCAAATTGAGAAAATGATCAAATGAAATTGCATTTTGAGCATCATAAGCTGTGTAATGCCTATTCTGTTAAATTGAGGCCCATAATTGCTTCTCTACTGAAAAGATACAACAAAGACAGCAATCATGGCATGTCATTATCCCAGACTAGAAAACCGGCCTTTGCAGTGAGGACTTCAAAGGCTTGTGGTTCTCGAATTGCATTTGGCTGCTATTGTTGAAGCGCAGGCAATCTTGATTAGGTGTTTACACTGAGGCAAGGCGCAGTGCACAGAGAGTCTGAGTGCCTTGGTCTAGAGCCATTAAAAAATTGTACATTATGTTCCTTGCTTTGAAGTAAGGGGCTTGTAGGTAGGAAAGCAACTCATATTGAGTACAGCTGAGCTAGATTGGGCCACTACTTCTCTCTCTTTCTCTCGCTCTCTCTCAAAGAAACTCATCATCGGGTTCTTAAAGAATCAGGCAACACTGCAAAGAACTTGATGCTTTATAAAATGCTATATAAATTAGTAAATATACAGATCAACACATTTATGGTATGTTTTGGTACATACAGCCTGCTGGCTGTATACACAGAGATAACAGCTGTAAATCTTGCAAAAATGAGGCTGCAAATATTTTACCTATTTTTCTGTCAGTTGAAAAAAGCCATAAGCAAAGTAGTTTCAATGTAAGCACTATTTCACTACCACAGTACTTGACAGCCAACAGTGACTTCACCAGTAAAACCAGCTTCAACATCCCGCAAAGCTCAAATTAATCCAGTTACAGTATTCAGAACATGTTTGATCACTCCAGCAGAAGACATACGGCTTGTTTGTTTGCATACTTGTTGTTTTTGCACTTTCGCTACAGTTTTCCAGGTGAGGTGACCAGATTTGCTCATTGGCCAGATCTGGGCGACAAGATGTTTCCGTCAGGCCTTCTTTCACCCCTTCCAACAAGACGGAGCAACGGATGTCTCGATTAAGAACAAGAGAGGTAAGTACTTTTTCCTATGCCAACCCACAGCGAACACAAAGCTAGCTGACAGCAGGTTGGTGATGCTGTTGCAGCTGTATCAACTTGTCAAGGAAAAAACCCCACCTTTCTACCCACATGCTGTCTGGTTCCTGCTATGTCACAGCTCTGCCGTCCCCACGGCTACTTCAGCAAGGTAATCTCAGAACATTGCCCTGATTTTAACAGTTTTGTGTTGTTTTTTTTTTTCTGTTCCATATCTTCAAATAGTGTCTACACAATGAAGTCCTGATCCCTGTCTCCAATACTTACATACGAAACATTTTCAGAATTCCCCAAATAGTAAACATAATCATATCAACACAGCTTTAATTAGCATCAATCCACGCTAATTATTTTTACCATCAACCAAATTATAACTGAAAAAAACAAGTGCTCTTAATAGCTCTGCTAGAAAAAAGCTTGTCCACCGTTACACTCATTGTAATGTAGTCAGCAGATGCCCTCTAGTGTTGTGTCAACTGTTCATTAGCCTTGGAAAATGTGTCACTTGAAACAGAAAGTCTCTGCAGTTTTGCAAGTTAAGAATTTTCCATGCTACAACTCGCGGCGTGATCAATGACTCCCACTTCCCACATAATAAGTAGCAAGTAAAAGCAACAAACTCATGTATAATGGTTCATTAGGAACTGTAATTACATTTCCACTTAATCCTTAATACAAGTTGGCTGACATTTCGCAGTCAATCAAAAGAATGCTAGGCCCTTCAAATCCAAGTACTGTACGTGACTAGTACCTCCTGCCTGATTTCAAATACAAGCTTTGGTCTGGTGGAGAAAGCAAGCAAGGGGAAAGGGTTGTCTGACCCACCCAAATCTGCCACGTTTCTTGGATATTCCTACATGTGTGGCCCTAAATGACAGTGGTAAGCAAAAGTGTGCATGGCTCTTGAAAGCAGTGTGACCACAATGTGTTTTCTCAAACTCAATTGTAACTTCACATATACTTTTGGTTTTTTTAATGATTAATGCAGATGGAAAAACAGCATTTTAAGCTGAAGGTGACATCGAGTTTTCCTACCTCAGTCAAAAAATTATTAGTGTTCTTGTACTAACAGAAGAAGCATTGCTGCACTGAGCAAAACTCATGTTAGCCAAGCAGAGAAAAATCAGAGGCAATGAAAAAAGAACCACTGATTACGGTGCAATCTGGATCCCATAGGAAAGAAATTAGCATTTCTTTACCATCAAGACTAAAAACTAGTGAGATATCACCTCTGTGACCATGCAGACATGCTTCATGGCCAAGAATATATGTAGCTTAACTAGGCTTGGAACAAGGCCATCCCTGGGGTTGTGCGTACCTGAGGACTGGACAATAAATTCCATTATAGGAAATAATAATTTATCAGTTGCATGATGGATGGTAAATCTACTTAGCTCCTCTGCAAACCTCATGCAGCTATTCCATTTTAACGCTAGACAGTCATCAGTTTATACCATTAGAAAACGTGCAAGTTACCTACCTGTTTTTGAAGAATTTCTTGTTTTTTACTGTGTAATTGAAGATATGAGTTTATCTTCTCTGAACGTAATCCTAAGGTCCGCTTATTTTTTTCCACAAAGTCTTTTTTTGCTCTTTGTGGTCGATCTTTTTGAATCTGAAGGGAAAAAGCACTGCCATATGTTTCGGGACTATCTTTGAAATGACAGCCACCTGCAGATTCCTCCCCTTTGGTATTGAGCCTAAAAGGTTCATTGCTGACCACAGCAATGGCATTTGGCTCATGAAAACTTAGTAATTTTGTACCAAACTCTGAGGATGAATCTTGTGACTTTGCCTCCTGTTTATTTTTTTCTTCCGGGGAGCCATTGGAATGGAGGTAAAATAAATCTTCTGAGAAGTCCACACTGCTTCCTCCAGCAACTTGACATGCTTTTTCTGCCTCAGAAAATTCTGCTACCTCTTTTAAGTTTTTCCAATTAGGATTGTATCTTAGGTTGAAATATTTGTCCACAGGCTGTTGTTTCCTATTTAAAAAAGAAACACAAATTTATTTATTTATAAATCGTGTAAATTCTGTATTTTTGCAGTATGTAATTTGAGCCAACAACTGTCCTGCAGGTATGGTCAACTGAATTATTTAAGTGTATACAACAGCATGGCCATTTGTGGGACTGGGATCAGAACAGTTTTACCATTTTAGTAGAAAATTAAGGCAGGGCTTCCTCTTCCTTTTTAATTTTCATTATCAGCGAATGACAGATTGGCCTACTATTCAGATCACAGCAGAATACAACCTTTATCCTAAATTTACCATAGAAATCATAAGTACTAGTAGAATTAACTAAAAGAGGAAAATATTATAATGTACTGCTTCTGTTGTTTCCTTTAGTGATGTAGCCTACAAAAGACAGTATGTGTTGCTCCTTCTTCAGAGACTCTGCTATGCAAAAGAAAAGTGGTATTCCCAGTAAAATCCCTCTCTCAGACATCATTAGAACTGCCTGTCAAAGCAAGACCAGCCTACAGCTCTGTATTGTTATTCTCTCTTCTCATTCCTATGAAACATCATGATGTTTCAATAAAAAACTCTCTGTTAAAGACTCTTAATAAAATAACAGGCTATAAGTGAGATAAGTGTAGAAAAATAGAAATGTTTGTGGTTTTGGCTTTTTGTTTTTAAACAAGTGTCCAAAGCATTGCTCTGAACTACATTTATCATAACGCAAACAAACATGGTCTGCCTTAACAATACCACAATTGTTTCTATTTATGATTTACAGTCTGATCCAACAGGAGGAAAACCAACTGCAGGAGCCAAATACGTACAAATTGGCTTCCAGGAGACGTGCGGGCAGCAGCAGGAGCAAGAAGCATGGGAGAAAAAAGCTTTTACCATTGTTTTTTCTTAGCTGGACCTGCAGTACAGTCCTGGTTTCTTGGACACTGACAAACGGTGAGCTTTTCAAAGTGACATTTATAGGCACTGAAACCTGGTTGACTCTCCAGCCCCAATTAAAGAAAATGTACCGATCTGCTGGATTCTTCAAATTGTGGCATAGTTAATTATATTAACATTTCCAGAAATCATTTATTCATCCTTTCTAAATTAGTTAGATGCTTACGTCTATATTTGAAGTGGCTCCTAATTACAAAATAACCTGTTTCACTCACAATGCTTTTCATTTCAGGTAAGTATTTGCGCCGTGGTATCCTGTATACTAGAGATTAGATGATTTACATCAATGAAAACATTATTATTCCTAGTTGTCATACACCACAGGTAAACAGAAATAGGTGATCATATTTTGAAACGAGTACAGAAATATGTGATATAATTGCAATGATTCAAATAACAGAGTATAATGCCAAAGAGTTCTATTGTGCTGAAATGTGTGCACAGCAGCTCAATTGTATTTTGCAGGGCCAGGTCACCGCACGGGAACAAAATGAGTGTGAAGAGCTCCTTCCTCTCTAATCATCTGCAGACAAAAAGTGCACCTTTTATTCCTCCCCCCCAACTTGATATAAAGGTTAGATGGACTCTGTACTCATCAACAAAAGTGTTGCATGTAGACAACAGATGCAGCATTTCCTCTTCAAATTCCGAGGTTAGTAATGGATGTAGAGAGGGGGTTTCATATGTATATGCTGTGATATTTGCTCCAGTTAATGGACTGTATTTGAGTACTTACTAGGCTAAGTTCAAACAAAATAAAATCAAATTTCCATTTAATGAAGAGCCTCACATTCAGCATAGTATTCAGTCAAAAAAATTACTAAAAATTAGAGCATGTTTCTAGTACAATTAACATCATTTGCACTCACAATAAAATATTCAATAACTGGCCATTTTGCCTGTTGAGGAGGTGAATAAAAGCATGCTATTAATCATTTAGCCTTCATTTGTTTGCCATTTTATTTTAAGTAGACAATTGAATTGAAACTGCACATTATTATTACTTGAGGTTTAATTTAATCCCTTTAAATTTGAGAATTATTCCCAATTTATACAGTGTTAAGCCTTTTATGCATATGACAGCAAATTAAATTTTATTTTATGTACCAAGTTAATGCTTTCTAAAGAATGTTGAAAGGTGACAGTAACCCTGGAAATTTTTAGATTTATGCAGCTATAAGGATAAAACTGCATTGATTCAACCCAGCAATTTGTGCCTGGAAGTTTTCTTGCGTTAAATGGCGTGGTTTGCTCAGCACAGGTCTTTCAATAAAGAAGGAAAAAAGGATGTGTTGGTACTGGTCTTTGTTTTCTCTCTGGTCCTTTTCCACAGCCCAGCTCCAGAAAACTTCTAGCTCCTGATCTCGGAGCTGTTGCACCTTCTGAAGGTCTGACAGATACAGAGAGCCAGTATGCAGGGAGCAGATACAGATCTGTGAGGGATGCTTTCTTTTCCATCTTACCCCTCCTGCACTCGTTTCAGCCAACATAATAAACCGTTGAGGCTACATTAGATAAAGGGTTATATTGATTATGACTGTGAGTAAGGTGAAACAGTACATCTCTGTAACTAAATCTGTAGGTGCTCCTAATACCACTTGGGCAATGTAAATTGGTCTTGAATATGTAATGTATATTCTGAGGAGCATAAGGTTTTAAAGTATCAGAACTGTTCTACTCATCTACTAAAATCCTATGCCTTACCTTCCATTACCATCATCCTTCTGTACTCCTTTTCCGTATCGATTTGTGTCATACTCGGCTCCTTCTTGTTCTTTTAAACTCCCCTCCTCCAAGCTGTCTTCTTCTAAGCTGTCATTCTCCAACTCATCAGAATACAGTCCTACCAGCTCTTCGTTTTCACGAATCCGCTGCTGGAGTTCTAACTGATACTGCCTCTCCTGAAGGAGACTTTCAGAATCAGACTCTTGGGAGTCATGTGGACTTGAGACAAAGCCCCCTTTGTTTACAGATGGCCTTTTCCAGTTTGCAGGATGAAAATCAGGTTGCACGTGTAGGTTTTGGGGAAAATGGTTTTTACTCATGTTGCAAGTGCGTGGAGAAGAAACTGAAATGTACTTCGTACCTGAAGAATTCATTCCATGTTTTGCACTGATGGTATACACCAGTCCTGTGTTTGGAAAACATGAGAGTAAACAAAAAGGTTGATCACTATATGATCATGATTATATTTGCTAAAAGCTGGACTTGTGGGTGGTATCATTGGCTTGGGCTCAGAATTTGATATGCTACAGTTTAAACAATTCTTAATTCTCATCAGTTATGATGATTTTCCTGTAATCAGAGATTATCAAGGGCCCTATACAGCAACTGCATGACTTACTGCTATGAAATCTACCTTAAACTATTAGTGGTGACAAAGCTAATCGTGTGTAAACGGCTTATGAAAATGAAGCTAAGACAAAACAGCAAAATTTTAACTGTCAAATCTGAGAGATAAAAGAAATTTTGTACGTTCTCTTTATTCAACTTTATTCTACCTTGACATGTAAGCTATCAGGAAGAAAGTGTGTGACAGAGAACACCACAGTGAAAAGAACCGGAATACTTCTTAAAGTAGACAGTTTGTTTCAATTGCATTTAAATGTTCCTAAGTCATTTTCACCACCAGATACTTACAAGGTAAAGTGTTTGGGAGGCAGTGTTTTGTGAAGAAATGTCAGTTTCAGTGCACACAGTGTGACCGATCTGTTTAAAGGAACATAGCGAGCTGCACCTCAGTACATGGGCGACTTGTTAAGATATGGAAATGACAAACATAATTCCTAATTTTCCGGGGTTAGCAGTGCTTGTACACACAAGTTTACCCTCTGGGAGGCCTTTCACCCCTTGGAGGGACGCCTGTATCCGATCGCTGATGGGAGCCAGCTGGGAAAGGAAAGCCTGGCACCGGCAAGGAAGCTTTCGCTGGGAAGTGCCTCTCCGTGAGGCAGCGAGGGAAGGGAGGACTTGTCTCTAACCCCTGGCCAGGAGCCTCTCCCCGGCCTGAAAGCAGGCCTTCAGCCCCCCTCAGAAGCGGCCCCCCAGAGGCTTCGCCCTCAAGTCCCTTCACCCCAAGTCTCCTCACCCCAGATCCCTTCACCCCAAGTCCCCTCACCCCAAATCCCTCGCTCCAAGTCCCCTCGCACCGAATCCTCTCGCCCCTGGTCCCCTCACCCTCCTCGCAGGTCTCCGCTCTGCCCCGAGGCCGGGTCCCCAGCCCCTCCGCCCGACCCGTCGCCATGGCTGCACGGGCGGACGCCGCGCGGCACCTACCAACGCCAGGGCGGGGGGGTGGGGTGCATCTTCTCCCCCCCCCCTCCCGCGGGGAGGGTGGTAGCGCCCGGGCTGGCGAGGGGCTGCGGGAGAAACCCTTTTTTTCCGCCTAAAAATGAGATTATTCCTAGAGGTCACTTGACGGGCATTTCTTTATTTCCGATTCAAACCCAGTTTTCACTATTTTCTTCACTTCTAGTGAGAAATAACAATCTCTGGCGAGAAAAAGAAAGAAAAAGAAACGCTGGTTTCTGTTGGATTTCTGTAAATTTCCTTTATTTTAGGAATTCAGTCTTTCTGCAACAGAAAAGGCTCCCGGTGGCGGCGTGGCAGGGATCTGCAGATCCACATGCTCCAGATGTAGCACCTCAGCCATTCTCCTAGCTTGCCCATTCGCAGTTTGTCCCTGCATTCGGGGAGTCCCATCATGGTCCATCTTCACCCTTGCTGAACCCTTCTTTGAAGACTTCCATACCCTCAGTGACACCCCTGAGGTGACATCGGAGGCTGTAGCACCCCCATGTTTTGGTGTCAGAGCCACCCCCAAGACTGGTGCTGATGCATAGCAGGACACAACGTTACCGTTGTGCAGGTGAGGAACTGAGGCAAAGTCCTATCCAGGGGGAACGACCTTCTTTTTTAAAATATTTTTGGATATCAGGGTGCTGTCCTGCTTGGTTAAATCCAGGTTTGGGGTTAGAATGAGATAATGCAGCTCCCACGCTTGCGGAGGAGGTGGCCAAAGCATCACATGAGTATCTTCGTATCCTCGGGGGGCTGGGGGCTAATTGCGTGTTCCCTTGCCAGGACCCTAATTGCTGACGGAACCTGAGATGGGATCGATGAGGTCTGTTTCTGGCAGTGGTTAATTAGCTCCCCAGAGGATCACAGGTAAATCAGTGTGTCCATTGCTAATAGGTTTCTAGGAGCACCGGCCCCATCTACCTGCCCCACAGTTTGAGGAAAAGCAGTCCCAACTGGTTTTTGGATTGAGGGTTGCGGTTTGTATTTCTGCTCCTTGAAATCATTCTGATATCCGAATGCTGGATGATCAGTATCAGGGAACAGTGGTGTTTCTGCCACAAATGTGGCTATACGTTCGTTTCCTTCCCACATCTGAACAGCTTCTCACTGATGGCAATGTTTTTGTCTCTTGGATCCTTCTGTGCTGTTTCCACATGTTCTTCTGTTACATACTGCACGTTGGACTTGTGATTGGCAACTGAAAGATAAACACACATTTATTACTGATTTTTTTAAAGGGGGTGTGTGTACCTGATTGAAACATGTATTAATTAGACTGTTACAGAGTGATAAAAGATGACATACATCCCTAGGAATTGTTAGGGCATCCATAGCAGCAAAGACTGAGATGCCTGATGTGATCTAATGCAAGTTGCACAATACTCAAGGCACTAGTTTGCACAAAAAGTGGTTAAAATATTTCGTATTGCAAAATATTTGAAAAAGAAGGAAATTTTGAAAATATTTTGACAGCAATTATGAGCCCCCCTTCTTTTAATACTGTTTAGGAGCTGCAAGAAACTTGTGTTGAAAGATGGGGGCAAAGTTCTCTCATTCTTTTCATCTGGGCTTATTCACCTGCTGAAAATTATTTTCATTTTGTACAGTTCTGCATCACTCTTGCTGAAGCTACAATATCTGTGGTGGACCTCCAGGTATGAAAGGTTTGGGTTTAGAATATTCAGGTTAAAAATGGGCAATTTGTAAATATCTCCGTATATAGTAAGACTGACTGCAATCTGCTCTGGCTGTGGTCAGTAGCAACGCTCTAAATGGAATTAGTTTATGCTGGTTAAAGCCTTTTACCTTGTCCGTTCTTCTCGTGGCCCGGACTGTCTTCATTAGATTTGGATTTATAACTCTCTAGTGTCTGCTCTGAAGCATCATTTTCTGTGCAGAAAACAAATGTAATTAAGACAATGAGAGATTTTTCCATCACTCTTCCTCACTCTCTACCTTGAGCATAAAAATCTCAAGAGACTAGTTATAAAATGGGGGTTCAATCACCCCAATCATCTAAGAGAGATGCATAAGACAACAATTTCATTGGCTTTTGTGGCACTTTGTGTCAGCTGAAGTGTGGCCCAAGGCTGTCAGTTACAGGCACTTTTCAGCAGTTGTTTGCAACAAGTCACAGTCGCTGTCTATGGAAGAAGGACATTTAATCAGTGGCTGGAGGAGCCATGTCTTGTCTCTGTTTAACAGAACCCTCAGCTCTCCAGCCCCTCTGGATAAAGCAGCGTCAGCAGTTGCTCGGACAGGACCATCACCCACCTCTTTTCCACACTCCATGAGCTTTTTTCAGCTTCCTCATAAAAAGCAGGACAATGACAAGCAGCACGAAAATCAGAGCAGCCACCAAGACTGGCAGCAGGAGGTTATTCTGTTTCTTTTTGATGCCTTCAGACTTCAGATCTTGCTCTGTAACAGAGGCAGGTATATGTTTGTGTTGTTAAATAGCTTCCTATGAGTCTCTGGTAATTAAGACAAGAACGATAGATCTTGGACCAGGCCAGATGAACACGGTAGGACAGCATTATTTGACTTAATTTTAGGATGTGAGGTCAAATTTTTTCTTGTATGAACAAGAAAAATGTGTTGAGATCAATGGACTCGTGCTCTGGCACAACAAACAGTAAAAATTAGCTTTGTCTAGATGATAAAAATGCTTGTGTTTCTGTGGTCTCTCCCCAAGACTGCAAGCCAGCAGTACCCTGCTGTACTGACAAAAGGTTTGGAGGTAGATATGTGGTCAGAGAGAACCCGGTGTAAGAAAAGCTCATGGCATGTTTGGAAGCTGTCACTAAAGAGTTCATACCGAAGGTGATGATGGAAATCACAGTTGCATTTTCGCTCGGTAGTGAGGCTTCTGTGCTGGAAAGTTCCTCTTCTGTGACATTGCCACTGAATAATGCTGTTTCAGTCCCTGGAGGAATGGAAAGGGGAACAGTATTTCTCTGAAGGGAAAAGCAAGGCTTAGGAAATGCATATTTTCCTTTTTGCTTGCAAAAGTGGGAACGAGCATGGATCCTTTTCCTTAAGGGACACTTTTATTTATTTATTCATATCCTTGACTACTATTTTACTGTCTTCATAGCTCACAGTGGTGCAGTCACCCAGTGTGAGAATCCCCACCCTTTGCCACCACCACGCCATGTCTGATGATGAGAGGTCATACCGTTGGGGACGTGGTAACTCGATGAACCAGCCAATTCTTCTTCTCCTGCTGCAGCTGATGTTACTTCAGACCCTGTGCAAACAGACAGGTGAGATCTGAGTTTCTGATGCATCCAGATAATGTATCATTATTGTTAACATTGATTTGTAAAACTAACACGATAAAGCATGCTGTGCCTACCAAAATTTTACATTTATATGAGAACTAAAAGAGGGAAGATTTACACTAGGTATAAGGAAGAAATGTTTTACAATGAAGGTGGTGAGACAGAGAGGTCTCTGAAGGTCCAGAGAGGTTGTACCTGGAAATATTCAAGTTGGACAGTGCTCTGAGCAACCTGATGTAGCTGAAGATGTCCCTGCTTATGGCTGGGAGGTTGGACTAGATGACCTTTAAAAGCTCCTTCCAACCCAAACTATTCTATGAATCTATGTAAGCACACCTAGTGAAAGTCCTGTTGAAAGATTCAAGCCTTCAGTCTATGTTTATCAACGTCCGTACAAATTGTTTATCAGGATGTAGCCACTCTGTGATGTTTGTAATCGCTGGTGTAGCACTTTTAACTTTTCGTTTATCTGTGTTTAATATATTTCTGTAACAGCCGATTGATTTTTCACTGCAGGGCTGGTCGCACTGAGTGGGCACCTTGGCACCTTTGGTGGGTTTTAGCCAACCCATTTGGGCAGCGGAGCTCATCATTCCGCTGGGAACAACTCCTCAGCCCAGCAACTGGGACCTGCAGCCTGCTCAGCGCGGAGAGAACCGCTGTTGCACAGTGCCACCTAGTGCAACCTTCAAAGGAAAGCCCAGCTTGGGCTCACACCATCCTGTGTGATGGTCTGGCCACTGATGTTCTGCATCTATGGGGAGAGACTTTGCTTTCATGGCTGTAAAACTGAGGGCTCCCTCCCCCCTGCACCCCCCAAGCAAGAAACGCCGTGTTTTCTGTTACGCCCTTGCTTGTAAAGTGGAGTGTAACTCTGTTCTCAGTAGGATTTCTGTCCTGGTTTGGTAAATTCACATAACTAAGACCAAACTTACAAGTAGATGTGACATTGGGTTGGAGGATTTGCCAGGTTGGTGTTGACACTGAGTTGGTAACTGCTGGATTCTCTGGCACTGCAGAAGGGACGGTTGGTTGTTCCGATCCTAAAGGAAACCCCCACCCCAAAACATAAGACAAAAATCAGAAGAGATACTTTGCCATTGAACTGATTAATGAAAAAAGGAACCTGCTCTGGTGTGCTTCATGCTCCGGACTGTTTGGGTTCTCTGTCTGATCTGTGGTTAGACTTACAGTCCTACCCTCCCACCTTTGGCTCGGAACATATTTAATGCTATAAAATGAGGGGAAAAAAGAAAGTGAAACCCTTGCCAGTGTGTTGTGGGTAGCTTGGAGCGGAGGCCGTGCTGCAGTTCAGATCTGACTGTGCTGCGGTCACTGGGGAAAAAACCAAGGCGGTCCTGAAGGCCGAGCAAAATATCCCCCAGCAGTGATGGCAACTGCTTTTTTGCAGCCCTAGCTCTAGGTAAAGGCACTGTATGATACTTTCTGCCACAGTTGCTGTATTTATCTGCCCTGTGCATTAATTTAAAAAAGGTCGAGCAACTAATGCCTACCTGTAGACTGCTCGTTCTCGGAGACACGTGTATCCGTCTCTAGCACTGCTGGTGCAGGACTTGTCACTGAAAAAAACCCAACAGTACAACTTTTAGACCATAACCATTTGTTGAATCATGCAATCTAAGGAAGAACAGGGTAAGAATAATGAGATCTATCCTAAGGATGAGGAGATGGGCAGAAGGCAAACTCAAGAATTATTAGACAAGCAGCTTCAGTGTTAATTTACAATATTTACACCCTGCTTGCTTTCCAGGTGGATGTGTCTAACATGTAGAAGACAGGGGAAGCTCACAGCTTCTTGAGAAGATAAACCTTGAACTACATTTAAAGCTTTAGGACAAACATCACCTGAATTCTAGCAGCAGCACCGGGGAACTGAGCTGCTTGGGTGACTGTGGCTTAGTGTTTCATGAATTTTAAGGTAGTTAAGAAGCAGGAAAAAGCCCCCAAATCTTAGTTTGGAGTTCTTTTGCCCCGGGTAGCTCTCTCACTTAAAAATATATTTACAGGCTTCAGGTTTGCGTGTGTATCTGCATAACTTTCACCACCTCGCAGGGGTAAAATAGGATAGCCACTGCTGAAGGAGTCTGCAGTACCCAGCCTAGGGAGGTCCTCAAACCGGAAAGATGCCATCAGCTTCTCTTCTCCTAGTGCTTGGTGGCGGGCGACACAGCTCACTGTCGAATTGGGCCCATAGGCGAGGACTCTCAGCGTGCTGGTTGTGGTCCATTTCTTCCCATCAGCTTCTAACTTGTGCTTAGTGTCACCTATACACCCATTGGAGGAAAACATTTAAGTGCTTTCTAGTCAAGAGCAATTTAATGAAAAACCTTCCAGGCGCAATCTGCATTACTTTGCTGTGCTAAGGCAGCCCATGATTACTGTGCACAAGTGGTTCATTGTGTAAATGGATTATATGGGAGCCCAAAGGCAGCAAGGTCATGTTTTCTTCCTCGGCAGTTGTTTAAGTGCAGACCTCGCTGCATCTCCTGCGCTCAACCCAAAGCCTCTGCTCCCTGCCATGACTTGCATGGGCAAATTCCCCCGCAGGACTGCAGCCAGACATCCAAATGCCCGCCGGCTCTTTTGGTCCTTGCTGAACAGAATAAATTGCTTTGCTGTGTGCCACAGCCACGCGTGGCCCGCAGCGGGGAGCCTCAGGGCAAGGACCTGCTGTTTTGCAGCGTGACCGAGGTCTAGGAAAGTTCTGAGCCTGCTATGTGAGATCCAAGGGCATTGCATTTGTGTCTTAGCTGTGGATTTGTTACCCTGAACATAAAAAGAAGTTGTACAGTATTTGTGCATGTTGATAAATATAAGCAATAAATATTGATGTGCCATATTTACATTTGTAATAAATAAACATCTATATATAACTATGAAATCCTGTGCAAGTCCTCCATCATCCCTACAGTGGAGGTTTGACCCTTTTCCTTTTGTAGCCGGGGGACGTTAAACACAAAGATAAATTGCTTTGCTATAAGGAATTAGAGAGAGCCACATAACGTGTCTGACGCAGTTCTTAGTCCTGTAGGTAATACCAACTTCTACTCATTTATATGAAATGGAAAAATAAAGGTGTATTTCCTGAGACGCAGAGTTTGAACAGCTGTGGTGGAGAAGGAGGGCTTTTTCAGAAGTTTACTTTTGATGACTGTGGTGGCACAATCATTTCTACTGTCTGTTTATAATGGAGAGGTTCTCTAGAAACAAACCCATGTGGTCTCTCGATCCGTTACCCTTGGTAACACCCTTAAATGAAAAAAAAAATTCCTTGTTTCCAAATTAGCTTTTGCGGATAACTTGCTGTATCACACAGACCAGTATTCCTCAACTCTCTTGTCCCCAGCAGGGTCACGTAAGAGCTCAAAATGATTTCAAAGTGGTTTTGCTAGGAAGAAAATAATCTTTGTCAGCAAGGGCTCAGTAATTACAGCTAGTTCGCCCCTGCTGAGCCCTGGTGGAACTGAGGTGCTGCCAGTAATTGAGATGTATTAGCTATTTTCCGATTAGTATAAATATTTGCAGCAAGTGATTAAAGCTGAGAATGGAAGGGGGAGAAAGGGGTGTTGCTCCGTCACCTTCAAAAAAAACCCCAAAAAACAGGAAAGGTGCCTGCAAGAAGCTTGAATTTTAACTTTTCAATTGGCGTCTGCCACCAGCAGGCCCCAAGAAGGCCAGAGGGTGAAATAAGCACCTCTTCATGCAAATATTCCTTCCCTTTGAAAAACAGCTGCAGGTGAAGGTGGCCATCAGGCCCAGCTGTGGCCTTGTCCCCCCTGATTGCCCCCCTCAGGTGGAAGGGGTTGAGGCTAAGGGCCCCCCCTCCATGCTGGCCAGGCTGGCTCTCATGGCTGACAGAGCTGGTGGTGCAAGTGCTAGCAGGAGAGAAAGGTAAGCACAGGTTGGTTTTTTTGTTGTTGTTAAAATAAGTGGAGAAAGATAGGCTTGGCTTTGTGCGTTGTGGGAGGGTGTTTAGTGTCCCAGTTGTGCGTTCTGGTGGTGTGAGCGATGCGTTTTGTCAGGCCAGACCTGAGGTGGTTTCAAGTTGAAGGAAATCCCTGTTTCTCAAAAACTGGGGAAAAAAAAAAATGTATCTGTCTGTAACTTCCCAGCTGGTGTTCTCCCAAACCCTTCCAGTTCCCCACAGCCCAGCTCTTCCCACAGATATAGAGGATTTTAGAACCTGTTTTTCCAACTTTTCCAAGGCCTGAGCACCTTTCCCCCTGCGATGGCAGCCGGTTCTCTGCCCTGGCTCCCTTGCCGGCTATGCTGCTTCCCACAAGTGCAATTCTTTTAAGCATAAGTCTTTTTTTTTTTCCTTTAGTTTATTGTTTTTTCTTTAGTCTTGATTTCTAGCTGTAGTCAGGCCAACATACTTCTCTTGTTTTTTAGAGCTTGGAATTAAAAAAGCCATCCTGGGGATGTGATGGGGGGTGCGTATGTGAGAAATATTGCAGACTAAGCTTTGTATATGTCGCTTGATGATGCAAAGTACAAATAAGAGCTTGTTAATAGGTGAAGGAAAATATATTTGCATCTATGGATGTTTTACACCAACACAGATGTGCATTTCCTCTCCTCTGTGCTACACTTAACAGCTAATAAGGTAGTTATTATTAGAGCGTGGCCTTCCGAGCAGATATTTATATAGTACACAAGTTGTATTGAGCTTCGTGGTGGCTGTGTTTCTCCTCACGTGTGTCCACCCAGACCCGTGGAGACCTCTCCCTAGGGAGAGCTTCATAGGGTGATGTGGGCTGTGGTTCCTGAGCTCTCCTCTTGCTTCTGCTTGAGAGCTGCCCGGCTACCAGTTATAACGTGGAAGTAGTTATGATGGGTTTGTTAACTGACTTTATACTGGGGCTTTGAAAGTTGTGCCTTCAGAGTTTTGGTTTAATTTTATTTCAGTGGTATTTCACTCCAGATTCTCCAGGGGTTTTGGTGCCAAGCGGTGGTGTTCTACACTAAATGTGAGCAAAGCAGATGAGCCCTCTCCCCTGCACAGACACTGGAATTTAGGGCTGGCTTTCCTCTAAACCTGCACCACGGGGGCCAAGTCTTACTAAATGAGTAGTAGTCCCAGATGATGTGTTGCAGAAAGTGTTTTGCCCGCCAGTATTTTTAAACGTGCCCAGGGCTGACAAGAAATTGTTAGTAGTCAATCCCTGGTTCTTTAGCACTTACCAGGGAGCTCTATCCCGTTGTCCAGCAGCCAGGTAATCTGGGGCTGTGGTTTACATCCTTGGGTGTAGCAATCCAGTGTAATGCTTCTTCCTGTGTCTTGGGATACTTCCAGTACTGGATTAGAAGGAGCAGCTGCAGCAAGAAGATTTAGAATCAGTTAGAGCACACCTTTCTACTTGGCTGTATGAACACATCATATGCAGCATTATTTGGGGGGACTGAGCTAAGACTGGGATTATATTGTGTTAAGCACCATACAATTGCATGCAAAAGGGGGGTTGAGGAGCTGTCTTTATTGTTTTGCTCCTCTGGAGCAAAGCAGGTGAAGGAACTTACCTAATATCTCGACGGTCTTGTTCTCACTTTGGAATGGAGTGCCATAGTAGAAACATTTATATACGCCTTCATCATGCACTGTTACGTTAGACAGTTGGATGGATAATTCATCCTCTGAATAATGGATAAGTTTGTACCTCTCATCTCTTAAAGCTGTAAGGAAAATAAAACCCAGCATGCTATGCGTGTTGGTACATAAGAGCAAGGCAAATAATCACAGCAGTGATGAATGAGGATAGTTTTCTTTATTTCATTTTTTTCAATTCATCTACATGACGTAAGGGAGTGGTTCTAGCTGGTGCTGCACTGTGCAGTAAACTGAAGAAGGAGGGGGTGTGCTGCCAGCTGGAAAAATAACATGTTTTTTCTCGTTTATATTTTCAGGGAATCCTATTCCTTTGTTCCCAGGTATTACAGCGATTTGGGTTATTTAAGTGTCTAGGTGGATAAACATAAGCAAACATTGGAGTGTGAGGACATGATATGTGGTCAGAAAAGTAATAGAGCCTTTGAATATAGAGCATGGAGGCATGAACTGAGGCCCTTATTCCTTCCGCATTTATTTGGCCTTGTAAAAAATCACTTCCCCTCTTTGAGTGTATTTTGATATATAAATGAACGCTATGGTCAGCACACACCTCTTTATTAACTGCTTATTAGTTAGCTTGTCTAATTACCTTGATTTTAATGAGACCATCTCCTCGGATATCTGTACTTTGCTGTATAGTCCCCTTTCTCTCTCGTGACTTTCTAGTCTCTGCTTCATTCCTCCTGCTGGATGACCCATGGGAGTCCTCGGGGTCAGACCAGCAAGTCACATGGGCTTTTCCCACAATCGCAGCACAGAAAGTGTAACTTTCTGCCCTTAAATTGAAATGAAACTGGGGAAGTGTACCAGTCATTAGGGAAAGACCTCAAAATCTACATTTTACTTTTTTTTTTTTTTTTTTTCTGAGGTCTTGTAAAAATACAGATTTGGGAGAAAATCCCAGCAGTACTATAATTTATGGAAGTGATTAAATATTAACGGGTTTTGAAATCACCATGGTGTAAGACTTGTAGTTAGCTTGTCATTTTTTAGCTACACTGAGACTGGAGGGAACTGATTCATGAAGTGGTTTATTGGAGAAGGAACGTGACAGAGATTGACAGTGGTGATTCTCTAAATGAGGGCTGTTTTCTTTTGTATTGCAAAAGGAAAATATTCAGTGTGTCTGACTTATCAAGGATCCAAAGGCTTTGCAAACTCCAGTCCTTGTGGGTGTTATATCATGCATCTTACTGAAGGATAATCGTGGGATGTTGAAACTATGGTTTGAATCCTTAAGTGATTTAAGACAGATATTGTTTTGTTCACTTGGTTTACAGTCTACTCTTATAGATACTAGTGGGTATTATCTAACCTTATTAAGTTGCTGTGTCAATTCAGCAAAACTTTATGCATCAAAAAGGGCTAGAGCCATTAAAAGATGGAGATGTTTAAAACTGGATATGGGCAGAATGAAGTGTCTCAGTCCAAAATTGTTTGCGTGGAAAGAGAGTGTTCGTGGCTGTAGCCAGGGCTGTGGAGAACTGGCATAAATGAAGGAATTCTCGGCTACTTCTACAGTGTAAAATGCTGGGAACATACATATAGGTTGAAAATAACTGATGGAGAGTTTAAATAGGGAATGGGTTTTTTGGAAACCTGGATGTCAAAGGAGCCCAGGGTGGGCTGCAATAACCCCATTTCCCATACTGATTAGCTGTTGGTGGCTCCAGCACTGAGGTTTTTTAGATCCCACTTGAATCTAATGGTTCGCATGCATCATACACAACATTTTCTGTACAGAAATATTGGCAATGCTTGCAGGAAACATTAGTGGGCTGGTTTGATGCAGGTAACAAGACCTGGTGGCTGGGATTGCCGGAGCAGCTGAAGAGGACCCTTGGTTCCTGGGCAGTTTCAGTGGGAGTTGGGTACCCAGGGTCATTTGGATAAATCCCAGCCATTATCATCATTAAAACCTAAAGGTTCTAACAAGCAGCAATGCTGACTCAGCACTGTACAAATGGGGAGGACCAAGGTGGCCTTCATCTTGCAGAGCTGTTGAATTTGGACCGACAGGAGGAGAGAGGAGGACAGTGAGACATGAGGTGTAGGGAGTGGAAGGGAATGCAATAATTGTAACTTTGGCTTTGTCAGCACATATTAGAAATCACTGCTTGTTTTCCAAAAAATTTCCTCTTGATGCACTACATTGAATTGAGCAGAGATGTGCACAGGGCTTTCAGTCACATCCACTCCTGTCTCTCTTGTAAAGCAAAGCAAAAACTCAAAGAGTGAGTTTTTGTGCTAACCTCATGGTGCTGGTGGTAACTACAGTTCATTGCTAAAAGCTCTAGTGCCTGACCACTCTTGTGGGGGTTTCCATTTCATCAGCTTCCTGCCAGAAAGGGGCTGAGTGTAAAACCATCTCGAGTGGTCGGGTAGCCAGTGAGTCAGCCTGGCCATGGGTGGGAGCTCGGAAAGCCCACTTTGGAGTGACCCCCCAGCCCCAAGTGGAAAGTGATGCATTTGGTTTTCACACTTACCCCGCTGGGTGTTTAGAAAAATGGCAAACCCACGAGGGTTTAACCACTGCCGGGCAGAACCCTCGTCACTGTTGAGCGTGCAGCGCAGATTGAGGTCCTCTCCTTCCTTTAGAGTTATGGTTTCACTGCCAACTACTGAAAAATGCCCTGAGATGAGAGGAAAAAACAAGTCTTAGAATGGGACATGAAGTAAAGCAACAACGTTTCGACAGAGTAAGATGTCAAGTTTCCTTTTTTCAAGGGTGTAAAGGAACGTTAGGAAACTTCCCAATGTGATTGTACTGATATAAATAAATCACAGTGATGAGACAGGTCATTGCAGTCATTGGGTAAGACATTTGCCAAGGGTCTGTGACCTTCATCTGCTAACACAACCAGATTTAGTTATTAAATGTTATTCCACATGAGTCAATGAAGAATTGATAGCAAACCCCTTTAACGCACCTTCTTCCTATATGTTAACACAAACACTAATTTTCATTATTCCATGTTCCCTTCTGGAGCTGCTGAACATGATTTGCAAGTGTGTGCGACTGAGCAGTGAATGATCAATACCCTGAAAAATGAGGCTTTTTTATTCAGAAATTGTAACGCTGCAACTGGTTTGAACGAGCTTTGAAACTTCTTTGGAGTTAGGATCCGCAAAGCTGGCCTGGTGTAGGTTACTGAAATGAAATTTCACTCTCTCACCTCCCAGTTCATTTTACAGATGGGCAATAAAGTGTGTTTTTCTCTCCAGACATTTTAAGATATATAATACACTTTGTAAAAATATTTGATGACCTGGAATGAATTGCCTTCTCCAGAAAACAGCATGCCCTGGAGAAATTACTGAGAGCAGTGCCTGGGTCAGAGTTAAGTAAATAGGCAGTAGGAGGGTTTTATTTTTCGTTCCCATTCTGTGTGTTTTGATGTTATTTTCCAGCTAGCTGTCTGCTGCAAGTTCCTATTGCATACATGAGCACCGCAGTTTGGAGAAATGAATTTCTCTGGGCTTCGGGAAAGCTTTTCATTTTCTTAGAAACATTTTAAAATATACCAGAAATGAAGCTATTGTAGGGCATTCTTGCTGGACCTAATCCTTTACCACTCACATCAGAAGAAGGACTTGTGTCTCTGTAAGACAGTGGTTTCCCATGGGGATCCCACGTCTCACCCTGGAGTTGGGCACACCTGACATCACTGGGGCCAGAGGTGGCACACAAAAATGGTCAGTGGTACAGCTTGGGTCTCCACAAATACGCCATAGACCTTTTATCTTTCCTCAGTATCTAAGCTTTGGAGTCTATAAGTTTGTAGAAGAGATTTCCTTGTAAAACCTCAGTATTTTTACTTCTGAATTTATAGATATGCTGCTTTAGCTCAGGAGAAACCGCGTGATACAGGTCTGATGTCTGTCCTTACTGCATGGTGCCAGGAGACATCACAGGTTGGGTTGATGGAATTGCTGTGCACCGGGGAAGCCCTGTTGAACTTAAGAGTGGCTGTAACTGATTTACCATCACATATGGGACATCAGTGCCTTTGGCTTGTATTTCCTTTCGATTCCACCTCCATTTCCTAGAATTAGTGTTCCAGCCAGCTTCTCAGGGCTTGTGACACATGGGGGTAGCTCACAGAGGAGCTGTAGCACAAGGAAAAGCTCCTTACAAGGGTTCCACTTATGCACCTCCTGACACAGGTCTTCACGATGTTAAGGCAACTGAGAGGGCCTCGTCTGTGGTTTTCCATGGGGCCCTTCATAGTTTTTTCATAGTGACAGTTTCCTGTCACTAACAGCCTAGTGGGGTCTTTCAAGTTGCACTTTTGAGGTGAGAACAGCAAGACTGAACAAGAAAGTGTTCCTTGCTTATCTAAGACAGAGAAAAGCAGCCCCCAGAACAGAGCATATTTGTAATTTCCATGAGAGACCATGGCTCCATTCAGACCATGACTCAGAGGTCAAATTTCCCGCCTCGTATAGGGGGGCACTTTGACGTGGCTGTGGTCTTCAAGCCACTGTAGCCCACCACAGTACAGTCACTGGGGCATGGGAGCTGCTCCAGTGTTTCTTGTACCACGTAGGTCCCAGGTGCCCTGGCTACCTGGAAAAATTAGTCTGGCATCAAGTACAGTGATATATCCACCGTCTTGGCAAGAAAGGGCAACAATTCATAGAATTGTCTAGGTTGGAAGGGACCTTAAAGATCATCTAGTCCAACCATCAACCTAACTCTGACAAAAAAATACATAAGAAATAGGAAATAAAAATTATTACACCGTATTCCTGAGGACCATGTCTAGCGGTCTTTTGAACGCCTCCAGGGATGGTGCCTCAACCACTTCCCTGGGCAGCCTATTTCAATGCTTGATAACCCTTTCGGTGAAGAAATGTTTCCCAATATCCAATCTAAATCTCCCATGGCGCAACTTGAGGCTGTTTCCCCTTGGCCTACCTCCTGTGACCTGGGAGACGAGACCGACCCCCACCTCTCTACAACCTTCCTTCAGGTAGTTATAGAGCGCGATGGATAGAGCGTGATTATATTAATTGCTAGAAATTGCAGGGTGCAAATGAGCAGGATGGTCCGTGCCCCTGGTTGCTATTACTTTAGCCAGCAGAAAGTGCACAGAGAATTTGTTGTGGTGATACGCACTCAGTGCATTGTTTCAGAGTTATCTTTAAAACCATAGCCTATAGAGACATCCTGTTTAATGAGTTATTTTTGACCTCTGGCTGCAGACCTGCGTGTGAGAGTCTGAACTAATTCTGATGGCCAAGAGCAGCTAGTGGTTGTGAGCTGGTGTAAATTCATCCATGCAGGAGTCTGTGGCAGTATTGGGGGAAGAGAGGTTGTACACTGAAACAGAGTGAAGGCTACTGATTTGGAGCAAATCTGAAAGGCACTGCAGGTTCTTGTTCAGCTGGGACAGAAGTGACAGCTCTTTAAGGCCTGGCTTCTGTTAAACACAATCATTGGTAATAAAATACCAGAAGGGTACGTTATTACGGAAGGCTTTGTTGCTGTTTAGACCCTGAGATTTGATGTGGCCTCTGTTAACAAGACATTGGTGTGTAAGAGCATTAGCAAAGCACCAGCAGTAGAGCTGCTGCGGTTCCTGCTCCAGCGTTTGTTAAGAAGGGAGAGGGACCATTGCTCGGGCCAGCGCCAGGATGGAGTGTGCATTCCCCCTGGGAAAGCCAGGAGTGAAGCCTGCAAGGATCCCGAGCTGTAGATCGCTGTCTTGCTGCTTTCCTTACTTAAATTTAAGCCTTTCCCTATTTGACGTGGTCAAATATGAACCTTACACACTCCCCTGTGTATGAAAGAGAGGAGATTAGGAAAGCAGGGATAAGCTGCATCCTCTAGGAGGAGTAAGGAGATTGAGCATTTAAAGTGCTTTTCATTTCCAAAGTACTTTGCAAGAGCTTTCTAAATTACTCTGACTTCTTATATGAGCCTCTTTGTACACAGTATGTGAAGAAAGGCATAAGCAGATATCCAAGCCATGGAAAGTAAGCAGTGATCTGCTATTCAAATTTAAGGGAAAATCTTTGAATTTCATCATCGTGACCGTGCCCCCAGTTGCTAGGGTGGGAATTGGTCTCATCGATACTGGGTTTAGGAGTCCAGCACTAGAACGCTTGGGAGATTGGGTAACAAAAGAGCATTGTCGATAAGAACAGCAAAGCTACGCGAGGTGTGCTGGAGCTCTGGAAATCCAGTTCTCTGGCCGGGGGGGGGGTAAGAGCAGGCGTATCACTTACCTTGTGTCAGGAGCAGAGCCGTGACTTGCAGCACCCTGGTGAAAGTCATGTTGTGGTGTGGGTGCAGGAGGTCGGTGTGTGCTGGCTTCCTCTCTCCGTGCAGCCCGTCCCTTTTCAGCACGGGGGGAGCAGGTTTACCATGACTTCATTACTGCTGAGGTCTCTGCCTCCTCTCCTTCCCACTGCTGTTCCACTCTCCTTCTCCGCTGTCTCACCTTTCCCACGTGTTGGCGACTGCTGAGAAATTGGTGACCTCACAGTCCCTAAAATGGAACTGGTGGGCGAGAGGACGGGGGGAACTTCACCTTGCACCCCCTCCAGCTCTGTCTCGCTCAGCGTCCCTGCGGGGGGAGATGTATATGGAAGCAGGTAAAGAGAAACGTGGGCCCTGGGGACCTGGGCTAACCCCTCCAAGGACCCCATCTGCAATGATGTGCACTGTGCAGGATTTAATTCCCCAAGGTGGGGGGGGCACCCAGGAAGGCAGAGCTTATTCAGCAGACGCCGCCGTGGTGCAGCCATTGGCAAGATTGCTTGAAAACCTGGCTGCGTGGTTTAAATCCCTGGAAAAATAGTCTTGCGTCGCTCTGCATCTTGTACCGCCACGTGCACGGGAGGTTTGTGTCACTCTGCTCACAGGGACCCCAGCAAAACAACTCACGAGAGGAAGGTGATGTGCTGCCTGCGGTTTGTGGCTCCCAGGGGAATGAAGAGTGTTGGTTGAGGTGGCTGTGAAAGGTTCGCTGAGCACCGGAGTGGAGGGATGACTGCATCAAGGAGGTCCCAGAGGTCTGGTGGCAGAATCTGGATTTCCCGTGTCCCCTTGCAGGGGATTATTTCAGGAGCAGGCTGGGGCATAGCGAAGCTTTTTGCGTCTCCTGGCTGTGCGATGCCCAGTAACACCACAAGGTTTATCCAAGCCTGTTGTAGGCAGAGCCTCTTTTCACCATGTAGTCACATGTACTGATTTCCAGAAAGGCTTTGGCAGATCCTCTTCTGGCAATTCTCTGCAACTGCCCAAGGTTTAGTGCAAATGACTAATATTGTCAAAATAAGCTGACTTTACTAAGATAAGAAATATGGTTTAAAAACTGCATGCATTTGCAGTACATGGTTTTGAGTGAACTGGACAAAATGGTTAATTATAAATACATTATGCATTTCACTTCTAAGTTATTAGGACCTGTTTCCAGTACACTTTCAGGTACATGGGAGTGCAGCACTCTATTAGTCTATACTTGATTGATAAATAATATGGCTTTTAGGTTAATCATAATAAGTTTTCTGGGAAAAGCAGAGCTTCAGGCCAGAAAGTTTAATGTAGTTGGCATGAAAGGAGAAAGTCTTATTGCATGATGGATTAAAAAATCCAGATCAAGAAAGATGATGTGTGTTGTAAAGGTAAGCATTGCTTTGGTTTAAAAGGTTTGTTTCCAGTTTCACATATCTAAACCTGACTATAAAATAACTCAGGGAAAAAGCCATCAAGCAGCAGAGACACAAGCCACCTGCCTCCAGCCCAGAGGGAAACCAGACTTGAGATGGTTTTGTGCCATCTGCTGTCAAATAAATGAACTTCATCGTTAGTGGAAGGGAGAAAAACGTAACAGGACTTGTCCTTTCTCTTTGGTGCTTACATGGCATCCATTTGGGCATCCCAAATGGGATGTGGTGAGGGCAGCACTTGCAATCCCACCTGAGAAACAGCCCCATTCCATTTCGTTTCAAGGTCCCAATACATCTGTTCCCTAGGCACATGCCCAGTACAAGTGTTTTTTTCCTACCTACACCTTGCTGAAGCCACTGAAAATACTGCTGGGTCTTTAGCCCCGCTCTGAAGGGGCACTTCATTGAAGGTCCATGTCAGAATATTTTCTCTGGCAAAGTCCAACGTGCTTGAGGGGAAAATTTAAATAGGAGGGGCAAGGTGTGGGTGTGTGGCATCTTCGTTAAATCATCTACAAGACATTTTTGTCTGACTTTCGAGAAATCCATTTAATGTAATAAGCAAATAAAAATGCAGTGGTTGTTTTAACAGTTGTTAGCACTTGAAACTGAAATTAAAAACAACCAGCCAACCCCCCCAAAATAAAAAAATACAGATGTCACAGGTAATTACAGCTATTTTTGGCAATACAATTATTGTTTTTTTTAAAACAGCAAACATTTTTCTCAAATAAATACAATCTGCTCACATTAAAAAACATAATAAACAGAATGATACAACATGTTTAAAATGGGGACAAAAAAAAGTATCCATTGATAACATCAAGTTTTAAGAGATGTCCACAGAGAGAAACTTCAGAAAATACATTTTAATGGGAAGTAATAGAAAGGAACTGGCTGTGTATTTTCTGTTGTGTAGCACGTATGGTTCATGAATATTCCGCAGGGAACAAGTATTTGAGGAAGTGGTGAGAAGTAAGTAGCGATTTAGAGTGTATGCAACCAATCACTTACTGCTTCATTTTTTTAAAAATTCATTCACCATTTAAAGCGTGTCTGCTACCACCATCATTTCACATTTCAAGTTCAAATGATATCCCCTATGTTTAGGCTTTGTTTTTAAAAAATCAAAACCCATAAACCAAACCTACTAAGGCTCTCTAAGCGATAGTTTTCATACGGAATTTCAGTACTTTTTAAGTTGTGAAGCCTCACAAATTAATTTCCAGCTCTGGGTTTAAATGAGGGTTAGTTGACTGCAATCTAACTCGGCTATCTAGCGTCCTGCTTTTGGAAATGAACATGGATATAGTCAGACACTAAAACTCGCTTTACTTCTGCAGGCATTTCTTAAATCAGGACTGGAAGGGCTCAACCCTGCACAGATACAAATCCTCCAAATTCCTCATTATTCAGTGGTGGATGGAGGGGAGCAGCCGGTGGTGGGACCAGGCTTTGCGTGGCCTCATCCCAAGCCTGAGGAAATCACGAGAAATCTTCCCCTCTGTTTCCCCGGGCTCTGGATCAGGCCTTTGCAAGGACCCAGAGGGAGAAGTTTACATCCCCTCCTGCCCAGTGCAGGAGCCAAGCAGAGGGGCTGAGTTTGTCACCCCCTCCTCATCCTCTGAACTTTTTTCCCCCACAAGCTGCAGTTAGTGCACAGTGAAAGGTGACAGTACCCATGTCCCTGAGATATTGCTACCCGGGGGGGCTCAGGGCTGCGGATACAAAATAATACACCGGGAAACAGTGCTCTGGCATCCTTTCTACCCTCTTTTGTTTTGCAGAATTGCCCCTTGCGCTGCCTCCACTAATGATAATTCCTGCAGAACTGTGGTGAAAAACCACTTATTTGGTGATGTAAATTATCACTTTCATAATGAGGGTGACACTAGAAGCTAACACCAGAGGGGAGAAGGAGGCTCATACCATCAGCTGACCTTTCTGAAACTGTTCAAACTGAGTGAAAAGGGAAATATGTGGAGTTTTTTTTTTCTGGCCTCCGTTTGCATAAAGAAGCAAAGATCTGTTGATTTGAGTATTTGTACTCATGGAGAACCTGGCTCTGTGCTCAGAGGATTTAACTATTTGGCTGTAGCTGCCACTGCACTAAATATAAGGAAAATGCATCCAACTTTAGACCTGGCACCTACATGAACCTAGACAGGCTCCCCCAGGCAGAGCTCAGGGGTTGGGGCACACTGCAGCCCCCTCTCACCTGCTGAGTGTAACTCAGAGTGTGTCAGAGATACAGAGCCCAGTGATAAAGACAAAATCTCGTGATCGAACCTGAACTTTTTCAGATACCCTGGTTTTGACCTTCTGGTGTCCGAGTGTCATCCCATTAGCTGCTGCTGTGCTAGAATTTGACTCTGCACTTTGATTCTCAGTATTTTTCTAGCCCAACACTTAAGTTGCAGTTTATGAAAATACTGGATGAACAACTTATTCTTTATTCCTTAACTAGGAAGGGAGGGAAAAATCTAGGAACTGCCATTTGTCTCCTATACCCTAATTAAACTGTCGGGCTCTGATGCATCTCACAGTAAAGGCAAGGAAAACACTTTCACGCACTTTAGATAGATCAAGTCTAATGTTCTTCTGGGACAAAACATGTTAAATACACACTAATGAGCAGCAATGGAGTGAAAGTGAAGCAGCAATTGCTTTGTATTCTTAACATTTCAATTAAAATTTAAAAGGAACATCTTTTTTCTCCCCCCAATAAGCCGTATCAACATGAGGGTACTTAACACAAAACCCCTATGAGAAATCAAAATGCTAGAAAAAAATAAGATTTTTCTTTCTGAGGTTCTTGACACCTGAAAAATCTAATTTGAGATAAGAGTACAGTTGTCAAAATACTTTCCCGAACATCCAAAAATATACTTTTTTTAAAAGAAGAGAGCATTTTAACACCTACCTTCTCAAACAGAACACTCTTCTATATTGCTTACTATATGCAAAGATCAGCTAGTACAATATTCAAATTGTGCATTCAGGTTTTGTTCCCTTTATGTTTCATGCTTCTGTCTAAATGAACTTCTTGCGATGTCGCTTAACTGCAGTAGGACCTGAGCAGCCTCCACTGTTTTGTACGGGCAATATTCGTTGCCTCAAAGTACATCTTGCTGGCCCGTAGCATGAAACGAAAAGCAGTCCGGAGAATTACACATGCATCAATAACCAAATTAGTTCTGGTGTGATTGTCATCTATTTAGTTTTAAACTCTCTGCAGAGTTGCAGTAAGTAAGCATGGAGGAAAACAAGCCAGAAATGCTCTTCAGAATGTCTGTACACAGCCAAAAATAGTTTAAATTAGTTAAAAACTAAAGTGACAGCAGTAAAACTGCATGGGAGCAGTTTCTTCTGTCGTCTCATAAGTTATCTCCCTGACTTTTCAGTATACATCCCTGGTATAATAATGCACTTATGAATGGCCTACTGTGTATTACATAGTCATAAATGTATAAATAATGGACTATCGCTATGGATGGTGACAATGTACATATTGCACAGGATGAGCTCTCTGCTGACTCAGAATCTGTACGGAATCTGGTGTACTCTCCCTGGCAAGCTAAATAAAACACAGAGACAAAGCTAAGCTAAAACCCCTTAATGTTTGTTAAATCACAACTGCCAAGTGTTTTTCCTTCTTCAGGAAGAAGGGATTGTAGTTTATCACTCCTTATTTGTTGGGACTGCTGAAACTGCAGCTCGGTCCTACCCTGCTGAAGGTGAGACCAGTCCTGCCGAAGGCTTGAGAGGTTCAAAGAAACCAATGCAAAATCAAACTTTGATCTTGCTATGAAGAAGCCTTTGTCAAAGTTGGCCAGGATAAGCTTCTGTGCCATACACACATTTCAAATGAGGATGCTTACGCTTTCTGCAGAGGGAAAGCTGGACAAAAGAGGGGTACCTAGGACGCTAGAATTTCTCTCCTGGTATTTCTGAACCTGCTTTCGATGGTATTTATGGGAATACTCAAACTTATAGCCCAAACCAAGAAAGGAGTATGCCTAAATCTCTTTCATCCCATTTAAGCATGTTTTTAAGTACCTTCTCAAAGTCAGCCTACGCTGATAAGACCTGTACAAATGTCTGCAGGAACTCTTTGACCCAAGGCTGATGACTTAAAGATAATATTATTCTAAAAGAAACCTGCTCTGGAGCCAGCTTATACATTAGCTACCCACTGTGGTGTATTTTGCGTTCTCCTGTGAAGCAGCTGGTATTGTGGTCTTGCAGGCTGTTGCACTAAGAGGACACTCTTTGTGATTTCAAGGATATTAGCTACGGATGGAAACGCTTCTCTTCCCCTTCTCCCCAAAAACATAACCTTTTCCCCACCAGATAAATAGGATTTTAATAGGCCAAAGCATGTTGCTGCTAAATTTAAGTGTAAATTTTCAGCTCTGCTTTGTCTTTATGACAGACGGCACTTAGGAATTAAGGAAGCAAAGCATGCAGCGGCAGCTGAATTTCAGCGGCTTTTTGATTTCATCCTTAGGTCCTGAAGATGGCTGCTCACTGCAGAACCTTACCAGGGCTGACGGAAAAGCTCACAAGGGACAGAAAGCCACCCCTGTGTAAATGACCAGCACAAAACCGCAGGCTGGGTCTCTGCACAGGAGTGGATTTCAATAACCTAAATAAAGGAATAAAAAAAGTACCCCAACTTTCTAAATTCTTTAGGCTTGGTTGGAAAAAGCTTATTTCATCTCCACTTAAAATAGGCTGCTCCTAGTCTTTGTTCACAATGGTGCTGTCTTTTGATGTGCAAACTTCCTCTGTAACCGAGGTGAAATTCAGAATTTTCTCCTGACGCAGATGAGCGTCAATCAACCTTTGCACCCACTGCATCCCCAACCCAACCCCTAACACAGTGCTCAAATAGAGGAGAGGAATAATCTGATGCTGCCCGCAGACGCAAGGCTGGACTCTTGTTTCCACTGGTGACCACATGCTTTATGGGAGGTGCTGAGAATCTGGGGGTGGTGAGTGAGGGGGGGTGTCTCAATACGTGGTCCTGAGCAAGCCTGCTAATGCTTTGTAAAAATAGTAGTGAAAAAAAACACAATCCAGCATCCCAAATGCTCGACTTTTACACAGTGCTAGTTGTTTCTAACGCGGTGCAGAAGGCAGTGAAAGGTACTGGTGTTATCAGAGCTCCATTCAAGGCGAGAGAATCTACCCGAGCTACTGACTAAACAGAGATTCCCTGCGGTGCAAGAGCTTCAATCTGTATTTTAATATTTTTTTTCCGTCAAATCACTCTCTTTTGCATTTGCCTAGTTGTACATGAAAATCTTTACATGACTGTGGCTGTGTGAGAGATATGCTAGAACAGCTGTTGGTGTGATCCACTGAACATATTATGACTATTTTTCCACTGTCAATAAACACAAGAAAGAAGAGACATTCTCCGACGCTTAGAAAGGCCATGGGTTTTCCTTGCTCATGTAGCTCTGCCTATTCTTGTAGTAAGGTTTCTCTCCAGTTAAAGCCTCCAGTTGGTCCGTGTGTGAGAGGGAGGATGGGGGGGTCCGTAAGCTGCCAAACACCTGTATCTCCCAGTTCTTCACAGGAACAAAACCCCAAGTACGGAATCTGTGTGAGGAGAGATGGAAATAAAGGCAATGAGCAGGGACCAAGCTGTGCGAGGAGGGAGCTCCCCTAAGGGCTGAAGTCCTGCTGTGCTAACAAAGCATTTCACTGTGTTCTCTCTCTTTCCCTCTCCCCAAAGTCTGTTTTCAAAGGATTATTGTAGGACTCAGGTGTGATATGCAAAACACTGGGAAAGACTGATTATATACCCTTGTAACCTAGTTTAAATATGGGCCAGTTCAAACGAAAGATGTCCTGCTGACTGACATGGTCCTGAACCCTGGGGGCCAGCACAGCTATGGAGGAGAAATATGGATTCCAGTCTAGCTCAGGTGTCCTCAGATCAAGTATCAGCTTTGAATCTCCCAGAGCGTGGCTGCAAGGCTGGCAATGGGCAATGCCACCTCCTTTCCAGGGCTGGAGTAAAGGAAGGCAGGCAGAAGACCCCATTATATTTTTCAGTCCTTTTCTCTGATGGTTAAGAACTTTGGGGGGAAATTAGAAGGGGAAGTGTAGGGCAGAAGTTCCCTGTTCACTGTGGTGAGGGTGTTTTTGGCACTGGAGGGCACTGTGGGAGTCTCTGTACAGCCCCAGGCATAAAGTAGAGTCACTGCAAGCCCATTTCTAGGTGAGCTTCTGATCCCATGCTGTCTCTTACAGAAGTGACAGGTTAAGATAAACCTTTTAAACCAATCTGCCTTATTCTCCTGACTTCTGAAACTCTGTAATAGGTGGAATGACCAGAGGAGAGGAACAAACTGTCCTTTGCCTGGTTAAGCAGATTGCACATTTTTTTTCTCTTTGTAAAGCCAGCGAGCTTGACTCCTTGGCAGTAATTACCTTTCGGACCATCTGTACAAAGTCCTTGGAGTTCTGCGGCGAGAGCCCTTGGAGCTGGCAGGTACAAGCTTCCAGGGAGGACGCGTGTGCCACGATCAGGATGTTATTTCCTGAAATAGAGTGAGAAACACAGGCTGAGGAGGGAGAAGAAGCCAGCTTTAGGGACTGGTGCCCCAGATCAAGCAGACCATTTCAAATGTTCAAAACAGGTTCAGTTTATTGTATAATAACACATTAAACTCTATGGATTAGGGGGGAAAAACGCATGGTTTATGAACATATTTAGAGCATTTCTAAATTTTCAGGATAACGCTTAACTCTGTGCTACTTAGTTTTAAAATGGCTTTCTGAAGAAAACAAGAATTCCAGAGAGATTTCAGCTGTCTTGTAAAGCAAATGGTTTTCTCCTACCCCGAAATTAATTCTGATTAAAGCAAGCACTTTACTTTCAGTTGCTGGTTTTCCACAGTGATAGCTTTAGATTTCCATTTCCAAGATCCTTTGCAACCAATGCCAAGCTGTGCTATTGAGCTTTGTGTGCAAACTATTAAAATAAAAGCTTACGATGTAGAACGGTCAGTGAAATGAAATTAATGAAATCACCAGAATTTAGGAACATCCTGTTTCTATACTGTGAATGAAACATAAAAGGTAGATATATTTTTTTTTTTAATTTCAATATTGTGTTTGGAGAAATGTTCTACAGTCTTTATGGGTAATATATTTCAGAAGGGTAGCTCAGATGGGGGACTGGAGATGCTGGTAACAGACAGCAGAGTGCAAATGGCTTATTTATTCCCTTGAGAAACAGCTTGCCTTAGGTAGGGACTCCTAAAATACTTCTGCTCCCTAAGTTTTCTTGTAGGCTGAGACTATCTGAACTCATGGTTCTGACACATCCAGGAGTTTCCAGTGTCTCTGGGAGAGGGGATGAGGGATTCAGGTATGGGGGTTCACTCCTTTCAGGGGGAAAGACTGGTCAGGAATATCAGCATTCACACCCCAGAGAGCCTGTTTTTCATCCCCTCTGTAGTGCTTACCTTTGCCTTTACATTCACTGATGATTTCTTTTGTGACTTGGTAGCTTCTACTTATGTATGTATCATAAGATTCGGAAACCACTAACTTGCTGACAGGAATATGAGGTCTGTGAGCAGAAAAACAAGTGCAGTGAATTTGAAGAAGTGATAAAGTTTTAAGTGCAAGTTATAATCTGCAAGGATCTTTAAGATTCTTTAACTCTTCTAATTCCCCAAATCCCCAGAACTGCATCTTGTGTCAGGACCACTACAGTGATTTTTAAACTTTGAGACTGAGAGATTTTTACTATTCCTGCATGAAGGTATTTCAGTTAGCTGGGAAAAATGGTAATTGCATCCTCTAATGTGGACCAGTTGGTGGAGGCAGCATCCAACACACTGTGTGACTTTTGCAATGGCACAATGCAGCGACACCAATGGCACTTTGTGTTTACTTAGCTCTGTGCCCTTTGATGGGCAGATTCCAGGGCTCACCCACCCACGTAAAGTCAGTGAGTGGCAGGAGAACAAGATCTGTACCCCGCAGGAGTGGGTGAGCAGGAGGGGACAGCGGGACAAGGACGGTGTCGACGCAGCCGCCTGCAGACAGACGGTCCCAGCAGGTGACAGGGTGACAAGCCATTGCCCGAGCTGTCTTTGCCAGACTGAGATCTACACCGTGCTACCAGGGCTTCCAGCTCAGAGGCTGGCAACATCTGTGTCTGTCCGAGGAGACCAGGCAGGTCCAGAGAGAGACGTGGAGTGTGGGGAAGGCAGATGCTGGCTCTCTTTGGTGCTCAAGGCTTTGATGGTGAAGGGCAGGGGCAAACTGCTGCTTTGGCCATCTGTGAAGCTCTGCTGCTCGGAAATGCCTGGAATTAGCTGTCTTCCTCCAGGGCCAGGGCATTTCAGTGAATTGCCTGGTGGGACTCAGGCCAATGGTGTCAGCTGGAGTAGGTGGATGTGCACAGAGAAGCAAGGGATAGAAGCAGAAGGCTGTGTTGTTCTGCTGTGGTGCAAGGAAAAGACCTATATTTTCCCTCCATCCAGTGACTTGATCCATCTACAGTAATTGCCCTTGTGAGAGGAGACAGAGAGCACCAGGAGGGCTGTCTCCCAGTCCCCCCAACACTTGACCACGTGAGAGCGGGCTCTCTTCTCGTGCTGAGAATATTCGTTATGGCCTTCCCAGAAGGCATGTGTTTTCTGAAGCAGAGACTCTCCTGTGGTCCAGCTGCTCTGCTGAGTGTTAGCCATGTGATACCCTTTCAGGGATAAATACAGTGCAAGGACTTCTATTTAGATACTCACAGAATGTTGGATTTTTAGCTGCAGACTGGAAGGATTCAATACAAATGCTTTTTGGTTATAATTAGGTATGAAAAAAATGAGGTTTTTTTTTCCTTTACGTTTTCCTCCTTTTTTTTTTCTTTTTAATGTTTCAACTGCTTCTTCCATTTGAGGGTTCTTAAACACATGGGTGCACTGAGACACCGGGAAATGCTAGTGTGTTTCTGGTGATACCATAAACCACAAAAGCCCAGCCACAAAGTATTTGTCACCAAGCCCATGTAGGTGGAACTCCTGTGTATGCATACAATGTGTGTATTATAAATGTTTTGTTTCTATCTGAGATTGCTCAGCTGCTGATTAGGCTCACAGTGAGACAGTGAGTCCTAGTCTCTACAAGAAGTCATAGCGATACAGGTATTTCAGCAGTGGAACAGTGGAAGTGTGTGACCTTTCTGGAGTTTCCTTCTTTCTGGGAGCTCTTTGAGTCTGGCTTGTATAAATGAATCACAAATTTGAGAGTAGGAAGCCCAGACAGATCATCTTGTCTATTCTTTGCCCCATGACTATTTCTGCTGGGTTTTATTTAGCTTTTCTTTTGGCAGCTTATATTAAAAGCCTTTGTGGGTTAGACTGGAGGGCACCATGGCTGCGATGCTTTGCTGGGGGGGAGTCAGAGGAGTCTTGAGTTTTCCTCCAGACCCTGGCTCCAGGTTGTCCCCAGCAGCCTCCCAGTGTTGGCTTGCAAAGATGCTGGGAACGCAGAGACAGGGCCATGTGGCTGGATAAAGGAAAGCAGCAGAGGCTGGCAGCAGAGGGGTGAGTTCAGGATGTGGAGCCTAAGCAGGCACCAGGAGAGGTCTGTGCAGCTGCAGGGGTGGCTGGCAAAAATGCAGAGCTCTGGGAAGGTCAGCTGTAGGCTTTTGGAGCGGCTCACAGGGCCCCTGAAAGGCCAGTGAATTGTCTTTGCGTTTCCCTTTTCTGCAAAGTGGGAGGAAAGATCAGTGGTGCTTATCCATTTGCCATTCAAATGCTCTTTAACCAGGCATTTGTTTGCTTTCACCAGCTGTTTTTGGGTTGAATACCGTGAAAATGTGAGTCAGAAACCTGCAATTTTTTCCACTAAAAATCTTTTCACATGTAATTGCTGAGAAGTGATAAAAGCTTTGGGTTTAGCTCTGATAGAAAACCTCTGAATTTTGATGTCACAGGAGACCCTGAATTCCTGACAGATGTAAACATGTTCCCCAGGGTGATGCAAAACTTAACAATTAAGATCCATCACTATGTTAATCATAATAGAGAGACAGAGAAGCTTTTTCCTCTGGGGAAGGGAAGGGTGAATGCGAGTGAGCCCGTGATCCAGTTCAATCTGTGAACATGATGGTCAGGGAACTGAGTCAGCAAAACAAGCTCTATTAGCTGAGCCAAAATTCCTAAGTTTTAGGAAAAGGGTTCAACCAAACAAAAATACTTTGAGGGTTTCCTGGACACCTGAGAGATACCCAGGATGGAAGGAGTACTGGATAGAAGACCTCCATGATCAGTAATATAACTGAACCTTGACAGTGATCTGGGAAATTTGGTTTATAATAAGCCATTCTTAGGTCATGTTCAATGCATCCGCCTCGAGTCTGCTCTAAATTTATTCTGGGAGCCTCAGCAGCTCTTCCACTCACTGCTTAAATTGAAAAACTCAGCAGAGTGTTGCACTTCAACAACAAAGCTAAAAAGCAATGCAAGACCCTCTCGCCCCCCTTCCTGCTACCTGTAGGTTGTATCAACGCTTAGAGTAGCTGCAGCTAAATCCATAGGGGGTATCCAGGCAGGTAGTGTGTTCCCAGAGACCCACTTGGTCCATTCAAACAAGCCCGGCTCTATTCGAATTTTCAGGTTGTTCTCTTGTTGCATACCTGGAACAGGGAGAAAGGAGACCAGATGTGACGGGAAGTAGCTGGGGAGGAAAGCAGCCAGACTCCGCAGCTTTAATTCTGACTGTAAATTAGTTTTTTTTTTTTTTCTCTCTCTAAGTTGTCAATTGATTAATAGTAGGTATGAAACATGAAGTACTTGATATATCTACTTGGCTTATGATATGCCAAGGAACATAAACCTCTGGCTGGCAGCTAGATGCAATATACTGAACCGTGGCGTAACTGTATTTTGGAGCTTTTTTCCAACTCTTTCCAATGCCAGGGCATCTCATTCCTCTCTCACTATTTCATTCCCAGTTTCTGGAGTGAATTACTCTTACTGAGGGTAACAAGTTTCTCGCTGGTAGCAATTGCGGTGGGAACACAAAGCAATGAGCAGCTGCGGGAGCGCAGGGGATGCTGAGCTGGAGATGACCACCTGCCCCAAACCCACATCTGGCTTCTGCAGGGGAGACAATAACCTCCACCCTGACCAGCAGCTGGTGTTGGGGCCAGCATTTGCCTAAGCAGTCGTCACACCATGCAATTAGAGAAGGGCTCTAATGAGAAGTATACTCCCATGGATATAATCCTCAACCTGAATCGCCATTTACGTGGGTCTCCCATGTCAGGCTGCCTTTTATCTGGTCGGCAGTGTTTTTCTCAGAAAGTGAGGAGAATGCAGCCTTTCCTGCTCGTTGGGTTCTTACCTTTCAGGATGTTGTGTGCTGTCTGTACACACCGTAGGGATGGGGAGCTGTAGATGTAGTCTACGATGGTATTCGTTTCTAGCAAGGCTTCACCTGGAAGCGAGTTTCAACACTCGTGAATAAAACCAGGCAAATGGCATCGTAACGGCCCCAGCAGCATGCAGGGGATCTGCCACCCAGCAAGGAGCTAAAGCAGCTTCCCAGCTGCACTGCTTGTGGTTGGGGAAATATGTGTACCCATCGTATTTGATGTCAGTGGTGTGTTGGGTGCTGTGGAGCTAGGACACAATTTTCTGTGTGTGTTGCTCCATGTGCATTTAGGTACTTAACCTGTATGCAAAGAAATCACAGCAGCTTTTGCTCAGTTTCTGCTTCTCTTGGATTTAGCCAAAAAAGCAAACAGTGTGCTGAGAAAAATTGTAGAGAGCTTGAATTTAATTTCATTTCATTTATAAGCCGTAAATCAGAATGATTCGACTTAACTCAAACCCAACTTAATTCAATTGGCTTGATTCTTTGCTAGTATAAATTACCATTTCATTACACAGGTGGAAGATCACTGAAAATGAGATAAGAATCAGCTCCACTATTAAGGTTATTAATATTCTTGGAATGCCCAAGGGAACCAAATGAGAACAGGAATCTGCTCAGCATTGCACAGACTTGTAGTAAGAAAGAGTTATATTTTCATTATATTTGAAGAGGCAGGACAAAGAAGAGGGAGCAAGAAGGGGTTATTAACCTTGACTTCATATGCTTAACGATGGCTGTAACCATGTCAAACCCATCTATAAATCTCCTGAGAGAAGTGGGGTAATTTAGAAGGAGCGGCACATCTAACAGCCCTCCGTCACGGGGATGCTTTAGTCGTCAGAGGAATTACGGCTCCGGCGATCGTCAAGGTCGAGCCCGTGGGGCTGTGGCTGCAGATGGCTGGAATGCCGCAGCCGCGCCGGCAGGTTGGTGGCGTCTGGGTCACGTATGTGGTTACGTACTCGGACTCCTTTAATGATACCAGCAAAGTGTGCTGTGATTGCTCCCAGATTCGCCTTCTGTTACGTGCATGTTGCGAACCCCGATGCCATGTGGCCGGGAGTCTGAGCATCCTGCTGTTGTACAGTGATTTATTTTTGTTCAGAAAGCAAGTGTAATTTTAGCTGCCCTAGTTTGAATGCGACCAACACAAAGTAGTCTAAAGGATTTGAATTTAAGAAAATGCTCTAAGTACTGCTCTCTGAAGCTCATGTCTTTAAGGGGCTGGGCTCCTGTAATCACAGTGCTCAATATGTGCTCTTTGACTACAGAATAATTTTCTGTCTATACACAAACCAAAAGGCTCAGAAATCAGGGATGAGGATGGGGAGTGGGAGAACACTGGAAATACTTGGGGCTGTGCTTTTGCCAAATAAACATAAAGCCAGACAGGCTGATAAAAGTATATTGGTGTAGCAAACTGCAAATCAAAATTTAAGATTGTCAAATTAAGGAAAATGCATATTTGGCATGAGGGGACCATCACACTGCTGCATTTCTCACCAGCATTGCTAATAACAGCATCTTCCAGTGTGGCACGTTTACAGTGCGGTAGGGAATGCTGATGGCTCTGGTTTCATACCACATCCTGCATTTTGTGCTTGATCTTTTCTTCAGCTGCAGCAGCTGAGGGAGACAAGTTTTCCTTTGAAAGAGGGGGCTTGCCAGGAGGGGAGGTGAAGGGACTTTGCAACGGAGCTTGAAATGTCTAAATCCTGTTAGTTCAGGGCTTCCTGGGCAAGCTCTCCTCTGCTGAGGGCCACTTACCAACAAGCCTTGCCTGTGTACAGCCCAGCACGGTGATTGGCGCGTCTTTTTCATAATCCCTGAAACCGCCGCTTCTTTGAGGTAAGCTGTGAGGCATATTCAGGTTACTACGCATATACCTTCCTGCGAGGGAAAGGTTAGAGGAATTATTCGAGAGGCAGAGAGCATCGTCCCTGTTTCTACCCTCTTCACCACGACGGCCGCACCTTGCAGGCGCTGCCTAGACCTGGCTGTTGAGCAGTTTTTTCCCTGTAAAACTATCAGGAATCTGAGAAAATTAAGTGTTGGTTCGAAGTAAGAAGAGAACGTTGCTAATGTTTTTGAAGTTATCTTTAGGACAAATTTAATGCCCCAAAGGAAAGTAATTTCCATCCTACAACAAATGAAACTTCGAACGTGACACTTCTATGGGAGGCTAAAATGTCAGAGCTCCTAAAATGTAATTTAGAAAGAAGGTAGTTGTAAAATCATCCTTTTATTTCCAGTGATTTTGGCTACAAGATATTGGCATTTATTTTAATCAAAAAGAAGACTTTTGATATGTTCCTGATCAGCTCTAATGCCAACAGTGCCTGAAGTTAGAGTCTGTTAACTAAGCGTTGCTTAATTGACCCACGGGACCCAACTCACCTTTGGCATCAAAACACTGCGACAACCAGTACTTCCCAAAAACGACATCCATCCTTTCCCCATGTCTGCAGACAAACAGGCAGCGTTTCTGAGGCCCTGGCTGGCTGGTTATTCTCAGGGGCTGGAAGAAAAATTACAGGATGTTTGACCTTCATCAAAGTGCAAGGGTTTTTCTCAGAGCTGACGGGAGTCAGGACCAGGTCCCTCTTGCTTTCCCCTCGTGTAAATATGGGTACAGGAAGCTCTTCTGAAGTTGGTAAATTTATGCTGGTATAAAGCTGCTAAAGTGAGCAGAGGATGGGGCCCTGCTGCCCCATGCTAAGAGCAGGTTTGGGGACAGCGATGTCTTCCGTGCCTGTGGTTAATTGTGTCATTCAAAAGGTTGTAGAGAACTTCAACTTGTAACTTCTGATGCAGGCAGTGAAAGGAGAGCAGAGGATAAGTTGTTGGGGAAAACCCAGTTGCTGGAAAGTTACCATTAGAACTCTGTGTGATGTATCTCTGTGTGGGTCCCTACCTGCACGTTCTGGCAGATGATAGTGAGTGGCCCCGCGTCCCCTGGTCCTTGGTCTTCCTGCTGTCTTCTTTCCAGAGCTCCGTCAGTGCAGGCTTGGAGGGAAGGGGAAGACGTTGTGTTCAGAATTGAGTAGGACCTGCCAAAAATAGAAAGACGTTGGCTTTGGGAACGCTTTGGACTTTGTGTGCTCAGGCTGCAGTAAAGACATTTCTGTAGTTTTCAGGAACTGATGATAATTACTGTTGTCATGTTATTAGATTATTATTTGTATTTTAGTGCTGCCTAGAGAGCACCTTGCTAGGTGATATATACACATGAAGAGACAAATCCCATCTCAACAGGCTGTTTCCTTAGAAACAGTTTCACAGAACAACAGTTCCCAAACTTTGGTCTGCAAGGTTCTGTCAGCTCTCAAATATTCTCATGGTGAATGCCAAGACCTTCCTCACGGCCACAGGATGCTCACTAACATCATCTGGGAACCAGCTGCACATTACTTCCTATGGTTTTGTGGACCAAATTTGGGAAACTAATGGCTACAGGGAGTTTTCACTCACCTTTGTAGCATAAGCTTCAGTAGAAAGCTGGAGCACAGCCCTGCCTCTCATGCTGGGCAGTTTTTAGGGTTCCTGCACACAAAATAGCTTGTATCCCCTGGTAGGGACATGGCATATTCAGCCTGGGTTGTTGTTTCTACAATTTTCAGTGCTGTCTATTCCGTTTCCCATCTACAGTGGGAATTTATTCTCACCAGTGCTTCCTGTTAAGTGTAGCCAAAGGGATATAATAGATCCCATTCTCCCTCAAGGGGCTTATCTAATGATGGTCCTTCTGAATAAAGCTCTCATGCCCATACATTCAAGGACTTTGACCAAGACCCCCTGGGAATAAACTCTGACAGGCAATTACAGAAGCTGCAGTGACTCTCTGCTGATTGTATAAGTTACATTTGCTTAGTCATTAAAAAAGACATTGTCAGATGATGTATATGGTCATTTACTTTGACAGAAATAGTTGCCATTGCTGCACTTTTCAGTGCCTTAAGTATGTCAGAAGTTGCTTCCTGACTAGCACCTAGTTAGGATAAAATCTCAGAGGGGTTTCATAGTTGTTAAAATAACACCAAGTGCGTCTACCAATAGAACAAAAATAGGTCATCTGCATTTTTGTAAAGGACTGATCTTCTGCAATCAATTTGCACCAGTTTGCACAAGTTTTAAAAAAAAAGAACCCCACTGTTGGTCCTGATGTTGGTCCCATATCTGATGGAACTGGGGTGCAAGGGTGAGACCAAGCTGATGACTTATTTGATCAGGTGAAGATGCCGTGCAGAGAAGCACTAGCAGGGAAGGGGAGCAGGAGGTGGGAACCCACCATGCTGGGCACAGCGCTGTTAATCCCCATCCAACAGCCACGGTGGGCACAGCCCCGTGGCAGCAGATAACTTCTCCTGCTCTTACTCTTTCAGATCTGACCTTCTAGCGTTACTGATTCTCATAACTATTTATTTTATTCATGGTGAGTTCCCAACAAGAGCTGGGTTTGCTCCAAGGAACTGTCCCCTCACTGCCCAAATGCAGGTAGAGCATCAGAGGTCAGGGTAGGAAACATCTCTGAGTTAGGCACCGTACGACTCTGAGGCACAACAGGGGTGGTGGATCTTAGAGGAGTTAAATGTAGGCAGGAGAGCTTTGTGAATAAGCTGAGAGAAATTATTATCAGGTGAGACATCATGTCTAACCCTCCTCAAAATATTTGCGTGTGATATATTGCAGGCAGAAGTACAGTTGCACCACGCTTCCAGCTGGCAGGATGAGGCCAACTCTGATCCAAAAGCTGCCTGAGTGGTTCGCGTGTGCCAAGCCCAGGGCAGCTAAACCCTGAGCTTGGAGCACCAACAGACATTTATCACTGTATTACGTGGTCGGCTTGGAGTGTGGGTGCAGCTAGTGCTGACACATCCTCGCTGTCCCCAAAACTTGAATATCTATATCAGAAGAATCTGATTTTCTTATCTCGGCCCCATCTCTGTTGCTGTACAAAGTGGATCTTCAGCCTGAGCTCTCTGCGTTTACTTCTGTGTTGCAGCTTCCAGCTCCTCGTCCTGTCTCAGCCCTTTCCTCCTTTGCCCATATGACAGTCTTTTAAGGACGCTGGCCTGGAGAATACTAAGGATTTCTTTGGTTACTCCACTTCCCTTTGCCCCCAGGAGCTGCTGCACAATTTCTGAGACTTTCTTTCTCTCCAAGCCCTTATTAAAAGGCCATGAATGCTTTACTATCTATTTATAGATGCTAGGATTCACTGCGAATGATGATGAGGCAAAGGCATACTATCTTGCTGTGTCTGGAGGAGAGCCACCAGTCTGACTTCAGTGGTATCTCCTTGATGTAGCTGGAAAACAGAAACCACTGAAGCTATTTCAGCTTAGTCATCTTCTAAGCATAGGTCATTGTTTGGAAGCTTTTCCCAAAGGCTTGTGGTTCCTCTGCTTGGCAAAGAGGGACTGAAGGCAGACAACAGCATCTACTGTCTTCTGGATGATGCCTTGCCTTCAGTGGTCTGGTCAGTGATAGTGTGTGAGGGCCTGGAGGCAACATCCTCCCAGGCAGAAAAGGCCCCTTGAAGAACAGAGATGCTGCAGCAGAGGATGGAGGAAGGGTCTCTGTTGTGGCCCAGCAGTGCTGGTCCTCAGTTCTGTGTAGGAAAAGGCTCCTCTGGTGCATCACTCATCATTGTCTGGAGGAGAGGGATCCCTGGGGAAAACGAACCAGCCATTGTTGCAGAATGGGAGGAAGACAGAGTGGAAAAAAAACCTTCCAAGGTCTAAATATAGCTTGAAAAATTAGGGCTGTTTTTCCTCCCCCTGGCACTTGTGCCAAGTCTGATTTCGCAGGCTTATTAGAGGGGCAAGGAATAGCTTTGGCATCTCACCGGGAGCTGAAATAGATGGCTGTGTAATATCTACAGTGCTTCTACCCATTTTGGGGCAGAGGAGGTGACTATTTCTGGCTCTGCTGGTAATGGAAAAGCAGTGCAGGGAACCATCACAAGTTTTAGCTTTTGGGTGGTGCTGGGTCCGCAGATACAAAGATAGCACTCTCACTGCTGCCTTATGCATTTACATGCACATGTGGTCTTGAATGCTTCTTTATTGTGGCTTCTGTGGGGCAAGTGAATTCTTGTACCTTCACTGAGCTTCCCACCTCCTCTGGGCTCCGTGTGCTGAGGGTGGAGAGTTTCTTCTTTTGACTGGGTAGCCCACTAATTTTCAGGCACGAAAGGCAACTTTGAAAACACTCTGAAAGGAGTTTGCTGGGGAGCTTTTAAGGTGCATATAGATGTATGTATCTTTAATGCTGGCTCTGTAGTTGGGATTCATTACAAGTGGTTTCAGCTCACCAGTAGTTTCTACTGCCACCAGGAAAGGACTTACATGTTGGTACCATACAGGGGAAAAAGTATATTGTTTTTAACATACTTACGGCCAGGCTGGCTCCTAGGCTCAGTCAGAGCAGATTCCCTGACGCTGATACAAACACAACCAGTTCCTTCCCTAAGGAGGGTCCAGGCCTTGTTTCAGACAGGGCATTTCTCACTCGCATACCCTTACTGAGGGGATGGCAAGAATGGGTTACACAGACTTAGGATCTGGGTTGTGTTGTGTGGGATGCTGAAGCAATTAATCTTCCATTATTTCCCAACTTATTGCACTGATCAGAGATCAAATATTTCTCCTTATTGTTGCCAGCAGGTCCAGTCCTTGGCATAAGAAAAAATCATGCAGGGATGTGCCGCAGCCAGCAAAGAAATGTAGTTTAGGTGTAGGGAAAATCCTTGGGGTTTGCAAAATAGAAGTGATACCATTCCTATTTTTAGTAGAGAGTGAAAGGATTCAGACCTGAAGTCTCTCAAGACACAACCTGGTTTCATGGGCAGTAACTCTGCCCTGAAGGCAAAGCCTCTTCTCCCCTATTAATTAGATCATCAAGCTTTTCTTCTTAGTAATGGCAGCCTGTTGGTTTGCACTGATGTACAGGCCTTACTTTAGGGCAGGGACATCTTTATGTTGTGTGTTTGCACAGTGTTAGCCAGGAAGGTCTGTGTGCTGGGCAGGGCTCTTGAGGAACTGTTTGGATATTAGCCATAAACCCCATGTCCTGCAGAGGCCACAGTTCAGCTTCTGCCTCATTTGAGCAGTGCAACAGGGAAACATTTTTTAAGTGAAATGAGCAGGAACTAGCAAGCTAATTTTGCTGTATTAAAGATTTGATCAAATATCCCAAAATAGCATTTTGCCTGTCATATCTCTTGCGTGGTACAGCCAGGGTGCTGCAGCCTGGAGTGAGCTGTATTTTCATGATGATCTCAATAATGCATGATTTTTCACTTGAAGAATGCAGTCTCCTGTGACTAGGAGGGAAAGCTCCATGACCATTCTTTCTTTCTTTTTCAGGGATGAAGCAGGACATGGCAGTGTCCACAGAGGCAGCACAAACCAGACCCCAGGACCACAGCATCACTTGCCAGCAGCATCCTCAGTCCAACACCCCGAACTGGGTCCTGTCTCCTGCACCGCCGCAGTTCTCCTGCCCTCCCGGTGAGTACTGCCATGCTTATTTTCAGGGCTACGAAATGAAGGTACCCGTGCGCTGGTCTTCTTTCACCACAAGGATCCTACCATGAATACTGTGGCCTAGATGGCAGTGGGGCACATGCTTTGTCCTTAGCTTGCTGTATTGTTTTGACCAAATGACATTCTGTAACATAATATTCCCTGCGGGAAGCGGTTGTGTAAAACGAGACTGTTTCCGGGTATGTAATAATGTTTTTGATAAATGTTCCAATTCATGATTTATAGTCTTTAGCAATAAATAATCAGGGAAGGGGCATTTTCCTTTCTTTGCTCGTCTGGAGGCAGAGGTGCTGGAGTTAAAAAATATTTGGCTTTCCTTTTAGTTGCTGCTGCCATAGGAATTCTTTCCCATGCTGGTTCCTAGGCCTCAAAACCTTTCCAGGCCTAAGAAAAAAAAAAAAAAAGCAGAATCCACTCGAACAGGCTGCTGCAGTCAGTGTATGTGGACCTGAGACGATTTTAGCTGGCAAATTTTAGAGGGAACAAAGGATGGTCTTGCTGGATTGGAGATTGGAGGGTCTGGATTAAGTCCTGTCTTCATGCAAACTCTTTGATTGACTTTGCCCGTGTGTCTTGATTTTCATTTCTTTAAGCCCTGGTTACTGGAGGTCTCTTCTCTCCTTGTAAGGAAAGGTGAGGTTTGATGGTGACAAACTCGGTAGAAATAGCTTTGCTCAGTTTGGCTGATGTATGGATGAAAGTCCTTTATTAGCGGTGTGCATTTCTCAGAGGGCAGGCAAAAAAAGAAGAGATGGTTGTGACAGGACGGGTAAAAGAGTGATCTCTTGCTATGCTTGTCCCTGCCTGATGGACTCCTGGGCTGAGGATGGCTCAGGGCTCAGGCAGGGCTGGTTTACAGGACAGTGGTTGGTGGCAGTCACATCTGGAAGCCAGCCTGCAAGCCACGGTTGCCCTGTGCCTGCTCTCCATCTGTCATTCACCACGTTGCATGTGTTAAGCCTGAAAAGTCACAGGCAAAGAAAAAGACCTCTTGCCCTTTTTTTCTCTTTGTGTTTCCTGCATTTTGCTTGATTTGAGGAGTTGTTGGATCCATTTCTATTAAGTGCTGACTGAGTCAGTTCAGTTCCTCTGGCTGTCCCGTGCTGACATGGGTTACCAAATGCTTTCCCTTTCTGCTCAGACTCTCTCCCTGCAGGTCATGTTTGCCTGCTGAAATCTGAAATATGAACTGTGTTTTGCTCTGTGTCTCCATCCCTCCCCTTGGTAATTAACGGGCTCACTGGCGTGATGGTGGTCAAACCTCTGTACCCACGCTGTGCTTAGCAGAGGGGCAGAAGCAGGAACGTGCCTCTCCCCTCTCCTTGTGCTCTTACATACAAACTACTCCCTCTCTCCAGATTTGTCAAAGGGGTTTGGGTGCTTAGAGATGCAGACAGCCTTGCAGCAGTGCCCAGACCTACCCCTCAAGCACTAGTTTTTTTTATTGCTGTTTAACTAATTGCCATAAAAATCAAGATGCATAAGGCATAACATTCATTATTCAGAAGGTGAGGTCTGCATTCTTATTGAAAGCAACAGCAGGCAGGCAAGTAAATGCTTCTGAAAATCTTGCTAAGTATCTTAAGTAACATTGCTGATTCTCAAATCCTTTTCCCCAGGGAATTGTATACAGCGAATCTTGCTTCCCAAATTAATGCTCACATTTAAACCTTCCTGATCCTAGTCCCAGCACAGAGGTGTCTACACAGCAGTGGCTCTACGGCGGCCATCTGCTCCAGCTCCGTTCAGCAGCAGTGGTGATTCTATGAGTAATAGTTGCTTTAACATTTTAGCTAAATAAATCACCTCGTCCTCTAATCCCATGCACAGGGAGAGCATCTGCTCTTCCTGTGCTTATGAGATGGAGATTTGTGTGTTAGTACATTTCCCCCAAGCAACCTTCTCAGCAGCCCTGGGAGACTCTTCCATTAGCCAGGTGAAACCCCTGCTACTGAGCCCCCTTTTTACACCAATAGAAACTGGACTGAGCAGCTTTACCTACCCATGAAACACCCAGGTCCCACATTCATCCGCCTTCGTGATGTAATTTTCAGGCAGTAGCCCAGAACAGCCAGTTGCAAGGGAAATGCCATAAATCCAGCCCTCACTTGTACTGGTTTGTTCCACTGGGGACATGAAAATAAAATCCCCTGGGACCAGCTCGAGTTCATCATCATTCTGGGGGGTGTAAGGATAGATCACTTGCAGAGTCTGGGGGAGAAAGAGAAGGACAAATGAATAAAAGGATTGTTAATGGAAGGGAACCTTGAGCTGAGCAGGACAGGAGCACTCCCATACTGGACCTTTAACCTTAGGAAGGTGTGAACAGCTCTCCTTGTAATGCATCACTTTGTGCTTTATCCAGGAAAGCTTTACTTTCATGGAATTCCTGCCACTTCCCAATGTTTGCAGTGGGAAAACTTTTCTAGGTATTTACTCCTTCTTTGGGATGGCAATTCCGTTTGTGTCTTTGATAACCAGGAGGGAAAGGGTGGATGATGTTGTAGAGTGAACAAAAACATGACTGTGTGCTTAAATCTAAGTGCCCTATTAAAAATTGAACTGAATTCTTATTGGGACCTGGAATTTACACATCTCTAGTGGTTAGCGACCATTTTTGGTTTACCTACTCGTGCTTGATCTGAAAGAGCAGTTCTCCTTGTTGCTGTTGCTATTGAAGACAAGGCAGAGTCACTATTGGGGAGGCATAACAGGTTTGACTCTGTGACACCCTGATTTCAGAACTGTTCATGAGAACGCACAGGAAAAAAAGCAGGTGGTGAGAAATACTGAGATTTGGCCACATTGCTTTCTTTGTATTTCCTAACATGAACAGGATTAAGTTAAAAGGTGGGGGACAGATCAGTGAGTGTAATTCTGTAATCTTCTCTTCACTGGAGCATGGGGAATCCACACGTATTAAATATCTATCAGTAACTGTCCTTGGAAATGGCTACAGCAGTCCCCTGTTTAAAAGGAGAACAAACATGTTATTGTCCCTGCCCAGGCCTAACTTCTGCAATGGCATCAGGCAAAGAAAAACTGTAATCTGCTGAGCAGCTCTGATCTCTCTGATGGTGTCAGCCTGTTTGCTCACTAATCCTCCTAGCCTATTTGTGGTATCTTCAAAGGGAGATGGAAACTAGTCACTGTCACCTGATAGCACAAGGCCAAAACTTTCACACATGGCTGCCTGAAGTTCGATATGCAAAGATGTGAGCTGGTTTTCATCAGCAGCTCCCTTTGCAATCAGCGGTAGCGTTGACGACTTGCAGCTTCTAAAGGACAAGATGACCCTTTGGATAGGGAAGGAGGCTGTCACGCATGGGAAGCATGGCCTGGGCTGGGTCAGAGTGCCGTGCACGAGAGACTTCAGCTCTCCAGAGGCTTTGGCATCTGTTTACTCCGAGGTGTATTGTGTGCTGGACTAAAATCACTTTTTCCCACTCTGCCACAGGTTTTGTGTGTCTGATCCTGGACAATTGGTGTTGGTGGGATTAATCATCTCAGCCTCAGGAGTCTAGTTTGCTGCCTGAGCAGGCACCTTTTGGAGGTTCCCTCCTCCAGAAGTTGATTCATCTCGTTCTGAGATAGACATCTTAGATGGGTCAGATGACTCACCTTCTGGAGGTGCCTGTTTCTTGCAGGCCAGCTCAGACTTAGTGGTCTAACTTGGGGGATTTATAGGGATGTGAGATGAATCTCATGCATGGTTTCTCTATGCACAAGATCCCAATCCACAAAATAGAATTTTTTTTTCTTTCTGTATATTGTGTTGGAAAACAATGATATTAAGAAAACTATTAAGACATTTAGATACTGGAGTTACAGAATCCATAAGAGTAACTAAAGTATATAGGCCATGAGGGTAAATGTTTCTTCCGTGATTCAAGTAAATGCTGTGGTTAATAATAATGTCAAGCCTGCACAGAAGAAATAGATGGTGGTCAGGTTATGATACTGGCCTGGTTCCTGAGAGATCAGACCAGCTTATGTTCAGCTAACAAGGAGAGTCATTGTTAGAATTAATTAATCGAGCAGTACATTGTTCCTGCAAGAAGCAGGAAATGAGGTGGGTGAAGTAGCAAATCTGAGTTAAAAGCAAAAAAAAAATGCAAGAAGATCTGTTGGTTAAGATGCCTGGTGGGATGGGGGAGATCTACTTTCTGGGTGTCCTTGTGGGACACCCAGGCAAATTCCTTAATGTCTGTATAGTCTGTGCTGTGTATACATACAACTTTCAGCAGGGGACATGGATGTCCTCATTCAGCTCACTGCTTGTGAGCCGCAAATGCAGCTAAACCAGCCTGTGACTCTGTTAAGTGCTCTTTTTAAAAAATTTTTGGACTGAAACAAGCTCCAAAAATTTACCTCATGATTAACGAAGCGTATGTCTCGGGAGAATATCGCGGCGACCCAGTCGCAGCCCAGCTTGACATCAATGTTCTGCGCTAACTTCTCCAGCGTGGGCAGGTGGCTGGTCTGGAAGTGATAGGCCAGCGTCACGTGGAGCTGCTTCTTGTGGGGCTCCACGTGAACATCTGCAATGAGAAGATGTCCGTTAACAACAAGCGACTACTGAGATTAGCAGCATTTTGAAGGTGTAAGAGTGTCTATCGCTCTGAACAGGAGCTGGGAGCAGACCTTTCAAAGATAGCTTAAGTGGAACAAATTGTAGGCCAGTTTCTGAAAAACTTGCAAAAAGTCAAACGTGAGTTCGCTCTGCATGTTGTACCTTGGATCAAATTATTAACAATTTGTGGTGTGATTCAGTCCTGAGTCACACCAGGGTGGTAGGCAAGGCGTCCTTGCCAAACTGTCAAAACTCATTTGCATTCAGAAAACAATGGGTTTCTGGATGGTGTGATAACCCACTGGGTCTTCTGCCAAAAAAGACACTTTTCCAGGAAAGGGGTGGCCTTTCTATCATCATTAGTGAGTTAAAAATCATAACTTTTGCTTTCTCTCCTCTGTTCCCTCTCCTACAGTAGCAATTACAAATCCATGGAATTTACAGGCTCATGTGATTTGATTAAATCTTTTCCCTGGACATTAGTTGGGTTACCAGTTTGCCCACTGCGGGTGAGGTATTCCAGAGTTGTGGCAACAGACATTCATATGATAATGATTCAAAATGACGCTGCAGAAAAAGAATCTGTATTGGGAAAAGATTCCAGGAAGCAGATAGGTGAAAGTATGTGCAATATTGAGACTCTTCCAGTAGATGTGGAAATCATAGGATACATTGTTTGTATATAATTTATTCTTGCTTATTCAACCAAAAATTGCAATTAAATTTGACTGATTATTCAGTCAAAATTGCAGCTATTCAGAGAGTTGGCTCCAAGTGCCAGCCAGGGCTAGCTTTGCAAGCTCATCCATCTGTTTATTTGATCAGCAAGAAAAAATATGCTCTAGATCTCTGAAAAAGCCCCAGAGGTTTTAATGTGATAACCTGACCAAGCTCTGGACTGCAATGCAGCAATTGGCTTCCCCTAAGAAATAAGGGGGAAATTGGTCTGAATTGGAGCAGTCGCAGGGGCAGAAGCTTGCTGGAAGCCACTGATGCTTCCTTCTTCTGTTTTTGGGGTAAGATCTGCCCCTTCTGAATGTGTTAGTTTTGGAGAGTACATCTGTGCTGTGCAGGGAACACTTGTACCATTCTCACATGGCTGCAGCAGTCCTTGGACCCGCCAAACATCTCTGTGCGTGTTGCTGCCTTCCAAAGTGTGCTTTTGTAAAGATAACAACCATTTCCTCCCTCTTCTAAAGGCAGAAAAAGTTCTAGGTCATTGTCAGGTGAAAGCGATGCGTCTCAGAGGTGTGATGAACTCATGTTAGGTCTGTATCTCTTCCTCTGAACCAGGGACAGAGACTTGTAGCTGTTCTACATGGCGTTATGGGGTGCTCTTCAAGCACGGGAACACCCTGGGGCTCAGAGGCTGCTGTATCTTGATGCACTTGAACTCCAGGATGAGCCTGTGATAATGAGGGACTAAACCGGTTGTGTTGTGACTAGTCTGGGCTGAGCGCTGCTGCAATGGAGGGCGGGAGGATTAGTCAGGGAGCTATTATAGTGCTCTGATGCTGTTCTGACTTCCAAGTTTGGAGGTAATCAGAGGACACCCGGGGAGCCTGATCAGTAGCAGAGACCCTCGGAGCTCAGGATGCTTCGGTTATTTCCCCCTCACAGCTCCTGGTGGGTTCCCTCCTCCAGAAGCAGCAGAGGACCAGGTGACAGAGCCCACCCTGACAGTACAGAGGCAAGGATATTCGAAAAGGTTCCCTCCTATGTTGCCACCTAGGCCCTGTTTGCATCTCAGAAATGCAGTGAAAAATCAAACACAGCCTTTACACCACTGAGGAAAGTTTTGTGACAGTGGCTTGAGGCAGCGAGTGGAGCAGGAAATGCTCAGCCTTGCAGACAGAGCGTCTATCTGAAAGGTTAAGGAACCACCAAATGTCAACTTCCCTTTCAGGAGATAACACTTGAGACTAAGTGTGAGGTGATCTTTCAACTGAAAAAGCACTGAAACACAAGCACCTGATGGGGTGTTCCTGTCAGGCTCTTAGCCCTCAGGCTGCTTTTAAAAATCAGGTGTTGGTTTCATGAGCTTCATTTCTTCTTGCTGTCAAAACTTTGGTTCCTGAAAATGCTCAAGCCTTGACTGAGTTGTGAGCTCTTTGAGGCTGCCAGCGTAGTCACTCACCTGCTTTAGAAGCAGCCTCTGCAGCGAAGTCTGCAGCAAACTTCTTGAGGACCTCAGCACTTTCTTCCTTGACAAAAAGCCCAATGAAGTTGGAGGACGTGTAGAGCTCCAAAGGCAGAGGGGCAGGGAATTTGCATTTCCACCGCATCACGGTGGCCTGCAGAGCTTCAGTGAGAGCATCGACCTTGCTGTCCTCGCACTGCCAAGGAAACGGGACAAGCATTTCTCAGGTGGAGAAGCGTTCCTTATGCCTTCTCCAGTGTAGAGAAAGGAAAGGCTTGGGTGGGTGGGCGAGTAACGCAGTGAGAAAAAGCACAGGGTCATAGAGAAAGGGATGTTTAGAAATCACCTGCCCCTCCCTTGTCCTCAAAGCAGGATCAGCTATCCACAGTAACTTTCTCAACCTCACCTCCCATCTCATTCTCATGTTAACAATCACTTGAGATTATGAGAATTTAGTCTTCTGCTGCTGCTCTTCCCTGAAAACAACCCGCTTAAAAACCAATTACCTCCTCAACAAGCCCAGGCATCAGGCAGTTCTGGTAATAACCCCCCCTGCAACTCCTGAGCACAATCCCTTCTGCAGCGACTGAGCGAAGCGTGTAACGTCTCCAGCCTGGAGCTGGCAAGGACTGCTCATGAATGCATGCATAAAGGCAACGGAAAGAGGAGCTCTGGTTTACCATAAAGAACTGGCAAAGGGTGATATGTGGGAAAATGTTGTGAGCTTTGTTCTTCCCACAGATCTGCTTCGACTGCTGCCAGAACTCAGACAGCTTCTGAGCCAGGGGGCCGGTGGGGCGCAGGTAGAGGACGTACTCCCGGGGCAGGGTGTCATCAAGGAATGGGTCACCCACATGGGAGAACAGCCTGAGAGGGAGAAACAACCGTTAGATGGACAGATAAAGACATATATATATTTTTGAGCAGTATTAGCTTCCCCTGTCCTCACTCCCTTTCGCTCTCCCTTTATGGGAACAATCAGCTCTGGCAGGTCAGGCAGAGAGGGGCAGTGTCTCGCTTGCAGCCCATTACCACTACTAAGTAATAGAGAAAATTGGTTTTTAGTTTCATTTGAGGCTCTGAAGATCTAACCAGGGTCACTGCTTCTGCCTTTCCGACTCTTCGGTGTACAAAACACAGGGAGGAGAGCACTAGAAATAGCTCAACATCTTTGAAAAGGCAGCTCTCAGTTTTCTGTGTAGTAGGAGAGACCAGTGGTTCCTTTCTCTGACCTTTTTTTTGCTATTACTCAAGATCACAAACTCCCTCAGACAAGGCTTGTTTCTGGATTGCTTATTTACAGCACTTAAATGATCTCTCTCTATGCTTTTCAGATAATGCCCCTGTTTAAACATCCCACATTCTAATGGCTAAAATTGTAGACATTACATTCACTACTTTCTTTTACTCTTTTTAACATTTATAACTTCATACCAACCAGTCGCATGCTGCTTGAACGCTTCTTCCACCTGTCGATGCCAGTGCTTTTTGTCTGAAGAGAGAATAGAAAGAGCATTTCAGTGATGCTGGATTATATGGCTATAGTCGCATCAATTGCTTGAACCGTGGGCCCTTGCTGGGGAAGGGCTGCAACGGTGTGTTTAGAAACCTGCGGGATGCGCTTTCCACGCCGATTCCCTCAGCCCTGGGGGCTTTCTTCCGGACGTATTGCCTGTCAAATTGTTTGAGGGGCAAAGTCATGCAGCCTGTTCAAAGCATGAAATATGGGCCTTTGGGTTTTCCCCGCTCAGCCTGGTGCTTTTCTGGCGAGTGAAGCACCAGCTGTTGGCATTTAATGACCTTTTTGCTGGTCATTTGCTCAGCTTGAAAATCGAAAGGTGTCTACAAGTGCAAAAATTGCAGTAACACCGAGGACAAGACAAATTCAACTGCCACCAGGGGGCACAAACCAGAGATTTTTCAGGTTACAATAACCTGCCAAAATTTCCTAGCTCCCTTCAGTCCTTACTACATTGAAAGTGGTCTTTTGCTTATTTCTCTTTAGGATGTCTATAAATCGCTTTTCACTCCAGCTAGGAAGGCCTAAGTCTTCTGTTTAGCATCTTTTCCAGTTGCAGAACAAATCAGTCCAGTGCTGTTTAGCTTGTGGATGTGTAAATTGTGTTTTCCAAATGCTGGGCATCAGCATTGAAATGCAGCTGTGGATCAGCTCAGCTTTGCAACACTAGAGACTGCCAACATGAGGAATTCACCCAGAATCCAAATGGCTTAAATATCTAGCAAATATTATAAATGAAAGAGGCAGAAAAGGAGAGAAATGTTAGGGTCGTGGGGCAGAAGTCAGGCCCTCAGTTGTCAGGAGGCAAATTCCCCATGAACTGGTGATTTCAGAGCTTCCAACTTAAGAAGGTCAGTGTTGCTCTCAAACAAGTGCTATGGGTCTGGTAGGACGGTGGCCAAAATGAACAGGATTGTGGTCTAATCTAATTAACCAGCACTCGCTCGTGCAAAATGGTGTGGGTAGAGGAAGGTTTGAAGAGCAAGAAGATGGAAGTGGGATCTGCAGGGAGCTGAAGCCAGGGAAGGGACCCTACAGATGTGCAGTGCCAAAAAAGGATCCACATCTTACAGACCCTGCTGGCAGAGAGGCGTCTTCCCCAGCATCAGGCAGCAGGGAATGCTCTCCGGCATCAGCACAGCTCCCACGGAAGGCAAAGCCCTGCTGTGTGAAGCACGAGCAGGGGTACAGCCCAAGAGCTGGGAAAGGAGACAGTCAGTTGTGTTCTCCTGTTATTAATTTGGCCGAAGCAGCTGTCTCCCTTTTGCTCTGTGGGTTGTCACCGTGTCTCTCGCTGCCTGCTGTCAGCGACAAAAAAATCTGACTGAGGACAGGAAAACTTCTAGTTTACGCCATAACCTAATCTGACTAAATATGGTATGTTACAGCTTGATAATAGTGCAAAAGACTTGCTGATATCTTTAAGCTAAGGGGGAATGTGTCTGACCAAAGGGACACGATCAATGTACACCCCGTGTTATCTACTGCGAGAAGGTGCGGCTGGTTGGTTATAGGAAGCGGATCCAAGTGAGAGAGAAGGGCCGTGACTCCAGGGCTCGAGGATTAGGGCAGCTGGGACCTTCCAACATTTCTTGTTTTCTGCCCATAGTGCTGGGTAGGATGTTTACTGTGCTTCTGTCACCCTTTCTATCTGCAGCGATGACTTTCGAAAGCGCTGCGATAACCATGTGGGAATATGCGACGTTACCCACCAGCTCGTAGACATGTGTTGTTGACTCAGCTGTGTTTCAGCTCTGCCCTTGGCTTCCCCACCCCTTGAATATACATATTTTTGTTCATTTTGAGAGTAAGAGGAAGGCAGAAAGATAATGCTGCAAAAAAGGGCTGTGTTGCAAATGTGTGATTATGAAAATACTTCCTCCTGAAGCATTTTGCTGCCCTTATCTGCCAGCATTCATTTGAGATCAGCAGAGTGCTGGTCCAAGCACCTGCCTTCTAGAAGGATGTATCTTGCACGTTCAACCTCGTAGTTTGGTTTGTTCTATCTTGCTGACCTTTCCCTATTCTGGCTCAGGTGCACTATGCAAAACAGCCACTGCTTTGCTTTGAAAAGTAGTTCAGACAAGAGCAAAAAAGCAAAAAGCTGTCCCCTTGCACAGGCTGGGAGCCTTTCAGGAAGGCTGCTCCTTGAGCAGATCAATGCCTAGCCATGGATTTCCCTGACCTTGGTTTCATCATCCATTTCTGTTACGTTGCCTTTGCTCAGTTCATCCTCCCTCTTTTCTGGGTTGTTTCTGCTCTTTAAAAGACGACTAAAACGCCACTCTCCTAACCATACATCTTGCCACTGAAGTGTGTCTGTCTGTGGTGCATCCGTGGCAGTGAATTAAAACTGCCCTCCCAGTAAAGCTCTGGCTTTGAAATGAGCAGTTTCTCCTATAACAAAGGGAGGGCAGACAAACTGTCTCTCGCTCAGTATTTACTCCCTCCAGACCCCGGAGCAGATCTCTGAAGGAGTCATGCACAATCTAGCAGGACAGAGGGTTCTGCCACCCACCCTTGTTGACTTGTTCCCTTAATGAATTGATGTTTCCTTGGAACAAATCGCACAATAGAGCTCTGCCGGAATTGACTGCGGCTCCTTCTCTGCTGCCTTTGTGCGCCCGGGACCCCAAAGGGCATTAGAAAACATTAGGCTGGGCCCCCCCGTGCTTTTGTTCAGGAGTGATTTCAAAAGGTGCATATCTCCTCCATGGGGACAATAAACTCTTTTTTCAATTTAACTTTCAGTGTGAGGAGGAAGTACTGCATAAAACAAACAAAAGCCTAGGTATATTTTTGTCATGGGACCAAAGGCCAAGAGGCCTTTTTTTTTTTTTTATTTTTTTATTAATTTAGTGCTGGGAATTATGATGATGACTGACAGGCTCTGGTTAATCACAAACCAGGGCATGCACTGTGTCCCTCCCAAATACCCTCCTCTGTAGCCACCAACCAGAACCTGGAGAGAACCTATCCTCTGGGTGCTCCAGCTCCCCCAGGCCCTGGCAAGATCAACTTTATAAAAGTTGAGTACTCAAAACTAGTCACAGCTATGTTTGGCCACTTACAGAAGTGGCCTGATTTTCACAACTGCTGAGTGCAGTGGGAGCTGGAAGTCATATTCTGCTCCTGAGAAAATCAGGTCACTTAATTAGGTGACTAGCTATGGCTTAGGTGCTCAGCTTTACTCACACTAGGTAGCAAGTGTTGGCTGTAGTATTCTAGCTAGTGTTAAGAAGTGGTTTTGTGACGCAGATGCACCAGAAAAGAGGAAAAAAACCCAGAAAGTAACTTATTTTTCAGAACCTACCAAACTGGCATAGTTCAGTAACCATTTCTGGTCATGCAAAAATTGCATCTGGATTCAGATGGGAGGTGAAAAGCTTTATGCAGTGTTACTAGTCCTTCAAGCCACCCAGTTCCTCCATCTCTTAAATTCTGCTGCCTCTGAGATGAAGTACAGGGAGTTGATTTAGCAATGCACAGCAATGCATTATAGCAATTTTGAACAGGGGGCAAGGGAAATGCTGTGTCCAATGGCAGGTCTGGAGGTAGAGAATTTAGGGAAGGGGCAAGAAGATCCTAATAGCAGTGTCTTCCAGAGCACTGCAGGTATTTAACCCACCACAAAGACTCAGGGTTTTTTTTGAGTCTTCAACCTTAAAGGCATCCCTGTGATGCTTTTCAACGTCAGGCCAGGAGGAAAGTCTTCCTCCACTCAGTCACTGGTTAAACAGTATCAAAATATTGCTAGGAAGCCTCCCAGCTCAACAGTTGACCTCTTAGACTGAAACATTACAGCAGAACCCGTGTTGCTGCCCTGGAATACATATTAATGTGTAAATGGTGCCCAGTTTAACCCCAGCCCATTTAATGGGAGAGCACACAGCTCTGCATATTACAGAACTTAACTCCTTACTGTTGCAGGATTTTTGGCTTCCTGCAATTTCAGGGTAGGAAAAAAAAAAGGCAACAGGGCAATGTCATTTCAGCTAAGAAATATGTATCAATAAACATAAAGTATAATGGCAAAATCCCATTTGCTTCAGAGGAAATGACTGTAATAGGGAATGATGCATTAACCATAAAGACAAGCTTCAGTCTTGGAAGCACCACACAGAAATCCTTCCTCTGTAAGAGCTCAGCTTTCTTCTTCTAGTCCAGTTTAATGAAAGAGGGTGTTTGTGGCCACCAGTGGGGCTGTAGTGCAGGGGGCAATGTAGGAAGTTAATGCACGAGAGCAAGAGATGGGGGGGAGCTATTTTGAGATCTTTATCTGCACCTGCATTATATTTTATCGCTCAAAAGGCATGCAAACTTTGGGATGCTGATGCCCAGAGCAGAGAGCAGCCGACATGCAAGGCGCTGTGCTGGGACGGGGAAGGCAAGTGCCTTTGTGCACTGTGGTCCCCAGTCTCCATCGTGGCCAGCCTGGGCTGCAGGGGCTGGGACCTTCAAGCCCTCTACGCTGGCACATACAGCACAGATGGCTGCCGACAACCTCCTCTCCCCCTCACACCTTCAAATACAGCCCAGCTGAGTGTGAACCCTCGGGCCCTGTTTGGTAGAACCATAGAAACACAGAACGGTTTGGGTTGGAAAGGACATTAAAGATCATCTCGTTCCAAACCCACCATGGGCAGGAACACCTCCCACTAGACCAGGCTGCTCAAAGCCCCGTCCAACCTGACCTTGGGTGGTTTGTTTATGCATCCATTATGCTGTATTTGTAGTAAAACCTTTCACAAATATGCTATGAGAACACACACACATATTTACCTATCCATTCATCTATGCTTCTATCAACATATCAATACTGTCTGGCTGAGTATTTCTTCCTATATAAGATGTATGTTTCTAATATCAGATTTAGGCAGACAGAAAGGGATATACTAACAGAGTGTAGATTGAACATAATTTCATGGTGAGAAGACTGTTTTTACCCATAACTTCTTAATTGTCCACTTTAATATTGTTGCTCCGTATATCTATCTATTTATATGCATGGTTGAGAGAGAAGGACTGTTCTCCAGAAGCAATGTCTAATTCATAGAAAGTTGGTCCCTCTGGCTGCTTAGACTGAATTTCCCTGTTTCCATCCGCTCTCCCTTGGCTACAATAAGCAGAGATTCAAACCCTGCTACCGGCAGGGCTGACCTCTCTGGGTTTTAAGAGGGAGCTTACTCTGTGTGTCGCTGTAGAAAATGCGAGCAGCAGCCTCTACCTCAGATCCACCTACGAGCTGTCTGCCTACGGAGGCACCCAGGGATTTGTGAATGAGCAATGGAAGGATGGGGCCACGCCTGAAAAAGAAAGGGAATGACTAAATCTTCCCTTTCATGATGTGCCTCAAGCCCAGACAAACTTCTCATCCATGAACAAAACTCCTCGGAGGGATGAATTCATCAGTTCAAGTAGCCCTGAATCTTTGGCCCATAAAATATTTAGTTGTGTAAATAAAGATTTTTTTTTTTTTTTTTTTGGAAACTGCATTAAACATGATAGAAGTACTTGGCTCTCCTCATCATTAGGTTCAGTTCGAAGGACTGCCTGACATGATAAGATAGGAATTATGGATCATAATTAATCCAAATGAGTTTGAAAGAAGACTGCTGTGAAGTAGAACGTTTTTCTTAGGATTATAAAATAGGCACCTTTATTTTTTCTTGTGTGTGTATATAAAATATGCATTTATGTAAACATATATTCAAATAGGTAGATAAATCTATTTAAAGCTTGACTTTTTTCAGTCTGTGTTGGTTTATGGTGAAAGAATAGAAAACAAAACACTGTCTGGCTCCAGGGAATGACAAAAAATAGGTCTTTTCTAGAGTGGCTGCAGTTGTGTTTGGATTGAGCCTGTCAGTGCAGGTACAGGGCAGAAGCCTAATAATTAACTCTCCCTTTTGCTTATGTGTGAAACTCAGCCCTGGTGTGGGGGGTCCTGAAGCCAAACCTAGCTGTATAGCAACATATGTAGGGAAGCAGTCAGAAATTCTTTCCAAACAGTAAAATTCCCAGCTTTTTTGTGTGTGTGTGTGTTTCCAAATTGCCCATCAAGTGACTTCACGGATTCCTGAATTTTTGCAGTTTTCATCATTTCTGCCATTAACAGTACAATAGTGGAAATATGTCTGGTTTAGGTTTCCAGTAAAACAATTGCACATTGAAGAACAGTTTTGCAAGCAAAATTTCTGTCCATCTAAAGACTTGATTATTTGCTATAGGGAAAGATAAGCAAATTCCAAATAACTGTGTGTGTGTGTGAGGAATTGCTTAGTTGTTCTGCATACAAAAGAACTGGCCACAGTGAGGTGTTCTTTCCAAATGGTTTCTGATGTGGGTTATTCAAATGGGTTCCTTGGAATTCTCAATATGCAGAATTCAGTTGGTCACCAAAAATCATATGACACCGTTTCTGTTCTTATTTGGGTGACCTTCTATAAATAGGGACAGGACAGGAAGGTATCACTAGGGATCAAGTTCCTGTTTAGGGTAGGGGGTTGGGTAGGTTCCTTTTCTCCAATTTAAGAGAAAAAAAAAAAACCAAACAAAACCTGAGTGTTTTTGCAAGACATGAGTGCATGGCAGAAGAATTAATTTTTATTTTTTTTCCCCCTTCACTGAGCTTTGGCTCAATCCTTCAAGCATTACCTTGGCTTATCCTTCTGTTGCTTTCCACACATGATGGAGGACATAAAGTCCTCCTCACGTTTATTGAGTGACTCTAATTGCAGCCACATCCTCCACGAAATGCGAGTTCATTGCTATAGGCAAGATCCCCGTAGGAACATGCTGTTCGGTACAACATCCCCAATTTAGGTCAGCGAATGCTATAAGCAGATCGCAGCTATGTAAAGACTCAGGTCTTGCCTGAAACACAGGAACTTTCAGAGGAGTACGGGGAACTGCCTGACTGCACAGTGGCTACCGAGGCTGCAAGATTTCAAACTGTGCTATATCCTATAGGTCACATAAATATTTATAGAAGGTGCCTGACAGCACGATAGGGTTCGGTAGTTCTCTTCCTCCTCCTTCCCGAGGGGTGGCTGCTTGCTCCCAGCTATTGGATACCAAGCTCTGGTCATAGGAAAGAGAGAGAAATGGGAAGCACCATGAGAAATGTTTAGGAAACTCGCTGTTATGTTATTTCTAGTTTCCATAATTTCAAATGTTCATTTTTTCAGAGGACAGTCCAGCTGGCAAAGTGCAGTCTGGCCACATGATGATGATTATTTTTAAGTGCAAAGAGTGAGGGCTTGGGCGTGTGTCTCTGTTTTATATGTTCATTTTTTTTTAAGTTATGTAAGATTTTGAAAGTGAATTTTTCCCCCTTCTTTAGCACATGTGCACTAAGTCATTCTCCTAATCCTCTGCTTAGCCGGCTTGTTAAAGCAAGAGAAGAGGGAAGTACAGACTCATAAAAAGCGTCCGGGATTAAAGGTAGGAATGTAGCAGCCATTTAACATTTTTAAAGAGATACACAGTTTAAAAAGGAAACAGGATATTATTTTCTTTAGAACAATAACAGTACAGCTTTTTACGAGGCAGGGGCTTAGATGTCAAAGTCTTGAGCTTGCAGTCGCCAGCCAATCCACCGGGTCCCTGTGTGACGGGGGAGAAATGAGGTGCAGGTATTTTGGCTGATTTGAATTGGTCCCACACCATCAAAATTTTTCTGTCCTTTTATTCCATGCTTCAGATGCAAAAACTTACTAGTTTTCCTTACTGTCATGATATTGCTTTTGTTTTTAGTTTTTGTTTTGGATTACATTGTTGCTTAAGCTTTTCTCCCTATAAAGAGCAGCAGTGTCTGAAAATAACGTGAGTCCTTAAGCTGGAGATTTAAGAAAATGATGTCTCAACTCCCTGTTTTAAAACCCTCAGAGTTGGCAGTACCTCAGCTGGCCGATTCAGAAAGGTTGAAAATTTTGATGCAGAGCAACCACTGGGAAATGGTGATAGGGTTAAGGATGACAGGTAATAACTGCTGCTGGTAAAGGGTTTGCAGAGTTCTGAATACTAGTAAAATAGTGACATACAAATACTACAAATAAATTCTCATAGAAGATGGTTATAACTGGAGCACATTCTGCAGAGGTTCATCCCTTTCAAAGCCTAATTTTAATACTAGCCAGAATGCAGCAGAGTGACCAAGATTTCATTATTCAAATAGCATAGTGCAGGAGAGTAGGAGCTTTCATCTCAGTACTATTAATACATTTTTAGCTAACCAGGAAGACAATGTCTTTGCAAGGAGCCAAGTTAGAGGTTTAAGTATGCTCAAATGTACCATCTGGAGTTTCAGTGATAGCCAGAAAAGGAAGCAGTTGTCATGCTGATTGGAAATAAATAAGTTCCCTTGCAGTGTTCAAGGCAAACACGATGCTTTCTTCGTTCTAATTGCTCTTCTTCCTATACAGAAATGAACTAGGATGAAACAGAGATTTGCCGTACCTCTGCTTTTTGGATGAAGGTCCTCTTATCACTAGGGCCTCTTTTTTTTTTCCCATGGAGGGTGGGTTTTGGGCAGAGTGTGGCTCTGCCACACGACTTGCCAGCGCGGGAAGCCGGGCCAGGTGGCTGCTGATGGCACACGGTGCCCGGTGAGCACTGCTCGACACGTGAATCGCAATCGTCTCGCTGCCACTTCATCAGCACCTGCCTCTCCATCTGTCACCTCCCAGTGGCACAGCTCGCCTTTGGCAACCGCCCTTTCGGTGGGGTCCATGGTGCCCAGCACAGCTCCGGCTGGAAGCACCGGGACCCGCTGCCCAAAAACCTATCAACGGGGTACGCCTTAATTCAGAGAGGGTGAGATGGGAGGTGGAGAGACAGTAATGTCACATGGGTCATGGAAAAGGGGCTGGTTTTGCTATGGATGCTCTGACGTGCCTTATTCTGCTTGGCCTGGGGCTCCCTGGAGAGACATGCACTTGCTTTTCTGCTCCCGGTTCCTTTAGGCAGCCCCACGTTACTCCTTGGTATGTAGAATTTTTTAGTATCATGTAGATCTTTAGGAAGAAGAAGGAAAAAAAAAAAAAAAGCTGCAACTAGCACTTTAAAGTGCCGGTGTTAACATTTTCCAGCTCCTTGGGCTTTCAAAACAGGAAGTTTGGGGGCGGTGCAGTTGCACAATTTGCCAAAAAGCTGCTGTTCTGTGAAGTCGGTGACACTGGGCTGTACCAGGAACTGGAGCCCTGCAGGCCACCAAGGCCCTCATTTCCTGGGACTAATTCTCGGTGCGATGCGAGGAGGTTTTGACGGGCTGCTCCTATTAGTAGGAGTGGTGTGGCTTGAGCTCATCTTGACTGCCAGTGGAGAGTTGCCTTCTTCTCCAGAGACAGAGCAAACCCCAGTGCTAAGGGGAAGTTTTCCCAGCCCGGCGGAGAGGAAGCGGGTAGAGATAACATAGACCAACGTCAACATGGTATAGCTAAGGACTGAAAACAAAGCATCGAGCTGCTCAGTTTGGATCTTGTGATGAAACTTGTGATGCAAACTTCCTTCTAGGTTAGAATCCAGGTCTTTGTATCATGCGCATCCTCAGAGGGAGAATTTGGATGTTTGTCTGAACTTGCTCTGACTCAACAGTGATGAGATTTGGACGGTACCGTCCACTTATGTGCAGACAACAAGGACCCCCAAAGTTTTGGTCAAAGATGGTGAAGTATCACATTGCAGCCTGCACAGCCAAGGGCATTCACTGTTTCGGTTCCTTTCTGTCCAGTAGTGGGAAGGGAATATATACCAACTAAATCCCACTGTAAGACTCCACAGTAAGGCTTCATGGGCCTATCTGGAATTTAATGGTGAAGCTGGTCAGTGCATGAGATGGAATAACTTTCTACTAATAGGAAATGCAATGATTAGTATCAAAGCAGTGGTATTTTGTGGTTAGTCTGAGTATCTGTTTGCCAGAGATGGAAGAGTTAAGACACCCATGTCCTGAGAGCAGGACTTGTCAAGCTTAATTTGGTACTCTTTGCACTAGTCAGTTTTTGCATTATTTCCTGCATTCGGAAGAGCCTAACTGTGTTCATTCTGACACCTTATTTTCTTCTCAAGTGGCTATTTTCTCTTTTTTATGGGCAATGTCTGTTTGTCATGAGGAATCTTACATGTTGTATGTACTAATGGACTCACAACTTTGCTGAAAAGGCAAACCTTAGAGAAAGAAAATGGGAAGTTGGTGCCTAGCAAGAAGCTAACCATGATCTCACACCTAAAATAGACTCACGCAAAGCAACAAGAAGGAAGTCTAAGAAATTAAGGAAGGTGGAAGGAAGAAGGGTGGGGTGCTGAGATAGTTGGGTTAAAGGCAAAAAGAGACACTCAAAATAACCTCCTGCTCTAGACAGCTCTGTTCAGGAAATTTTTAAAGCCTTGCTGTTTTCAATAAGGCAAATATTTCAAACTATTTCAAATATTATTCCTCTCTTACTCTTTCTTGCCATCTAGATAGGACCAAGTTATGTCGATATTCCTATGGGAGACCTGGGCAAGAACCCCGAAGTGCTGTAGGAAATGGAGGAAAGGAAGGTTAATGCAGCAGATGATGAGACGTATTTGCCACTGACTTAAGGCTAAAACATCCTTCCTGAACAGTGCTGGGGTTGAGAGTCCCATGGTACTAGAAGTCCCATCTTGGGGTGAGAAATCGCACAGAGGTCTCAGCATCTTGCCTCAGAGATTTTGAAGTGTGTGGTTAAACCAGTAAGCTAAAGCTAATGTCAAAGTTTCCATTAGGGGGAAAAAAAAAAAAAAAGTTAGCTAGTGAGCTCTGGTCTGTATTTTAATTTGGGTAAATGTATTTGGTCTCCTTCAGATTGCTCTGTAGTCCTCACCTAATACAAATCTTTGCTAATCGTGGTGAACTCTCTACAGTTTTCCTGCAGACCAGGACATCAGGAAGACTCCAGTCAAATGAAGCTCTAACAAAAACTTTGGTGGAGATGTTTAAGTTAGCTTAGCTTTGGCTTATCTCTTCTACTTGTTGTAAGAGGAGGAAATTTAGGCAAATGCGGATGCTTTTGAGAGTCCTGGATGCTAAAGTAAGGTGAGATATCCAAACTGGAATGAATATTGCTGCGTTGTATCTCTCCTTTACCAGCCTCAAGTGGCAGAAGCTGTAAAAGTGCGCAGTACAATTATTTTGCTGTTATAATATTAATAGCGATGAGAAATGATAAACTCTTGGCCAGAGTTTAAACTCTAATACCAGATTTTGCATGAAAAATGTCCTTGTAGTGTCCAGTTAAGTTATCTGGAATTTCTACATGACGTCTAGCCAAAAGTCTCTGAAAGGTTTAAATAGTAACTATGGAAGGGTTAAAAAAGGCCACATAAAAAAATATATATGTTTGAAGTCTAAAAGGGAACAGGAAATGAAGAATTGTGATAAACTGAGAAACAATGAGATAAAGAAGGATCTGAGAATGTAATCAGAAAACTTTACCACAGTCTGGGAATATTTCCCTGCATCCTTTCTTGATTATGGTCTGTCAGTTCTAACTGTACAGTCTTTATTCCTGTATCTGATCATATTCTTGCAGAATAAATAGTTGAATTGCAAAAAAAGAAAATAGGAGACCTTAATGAGACCTGGATTATCCCTACACCAAAGAGTGCTTATGCATATATTTAACTTCAAGCACGTACTCGCAGACTTCAGCGAGGCATATGCACACGCCAACTGCTCTTCTGCAAAGCATGTGCTGAAAGGTTATTGCAAATCAAGGCTTTGGGTCTATTCTTTCTTCCAGCAGAATTTCAAGACAAGTGTTTGCCATCATAAAACTAACTTTTTTTCAGTTTGCTGAAAACCTGGGGATTTGATGCTAGCAAGTAGTAAAAGGATGTGTATTTGCTGGAGCTGGACTGTACCTAACACCCCCACCCCAACCCAAAAAAGCCCCAAAGCAGCACATCTGACTGAAGGTCTGTGCAACCTTCAGCACAGCATGTCACCTGCATGGCCCCCTCCGTCCCCTCGCCACGGGACTCTCCTTGACCTAGTTCATAGCCTTCAATTAAGGGCTCCTCAATCTAGCGATGCCTGTTTAACGCCGTAAAATGCTCTCTGCAGCTGCAGCCCTCTCCAATGCCTGGCTCAGAGGCTTCAATACGGCACAACCACAGTATAGATCATGAAACATCAGCTCAGCGGGTCTGCCCCCCGATCATCTCAGTCTCTCCTGAGCCATCTGAGTAAATGCAAGCAGCATGAGGTCTTAAAAAGTGCTCAGCACACAGTTTTGTTTGACTGCAAGGGATGGGAATTCCCAGGGGCTAAGCACTGCCAAAACCCTGTGAAATTCACTGACCATAAAGAAGCTCAACTCTTATTCTGTGCGTTGCACATCAAGAATCAATATGCGGGTCCCACAATCTAGTTATGTCTCCTTCCTTCTCCTCTCAGCGTTGTCATTTTAATTTCTGGCACCTAAGAAGTCAGGCACTGGGAGCAACGGACTGGGAATAAATAAGGAGATACTCCTTGCTCCTTCTGCTTGAGAAAAGCTAGTTGTGTTTGTCTGTGAGGATCGAGATACATGCTCGGCCAGTATGATTGCTGATGTTTTCTGATTGCTTGGGTACCTAAATGGTGACAGGTGTGGGGCTTCCCTTTAGTGAAGAATTTTGACCATAAGGATTCTTATATGAGATGTGCTGTCTAAGTACAAAGTGCTTTTTTTTTCTCATGATTTTCCCTTTGCCAGTCACCAAAGACAGCTAGCACTTCGCCTTAGCACTTCACCAGCAGCATCTCCCATGTGGAGGCACACTTCTTCCTATTGCCAGGGTTGTGTAGGAGGCCAAGTCTTGGATGCTTGCCTCGAAGACCTTGTTATTCAGACTGATCTTTTCAGGCAGGTATTGTTAGACAGACAGACACACATACACACTCGCATCACCTCATTTCCATAGCGTAGCTCTCCCCCGCGCCCGAGTGTAACTACTGGTGTGGGGGTGTATTTCTAAAATTATTCACGATGTAAATCTTTTACAACCGATCCCCATCTTATCTACTTTGTGTGTGTGTCTGATATCTTGAAAGCATACTAAGAAGGGCAGTTATTATTTTTTTTTTTTCCTTAAATGCAGAAGGAATGGTAACAATATTGCAGCTTTTCTTTCCATTGTGCTGACGAGGCAGCCTGTCCTGTGCTGGATGTCACTGATCCACTTCAGGTCTTACTCGCCAGGCAGTTGCCACCACCAGCAGCATTGGCAAGTGTGGCACGTACCCCGGCAGAGCACCTTGCAGCATCCCCACTGCAAAATAGTAGCTGTGCTTACAGCAAGACCCCCTCTCTCTCTGCCCTGTCCGAGTGGACTCTTGAGAGATGAAATGAGAAAGAGCTATAAATTAAATGAATGGCAGGTGCTTCATGTGGATAAGGATCGGTTATAAAGTCCCCTTGGCTTCCAAAGAGTACTTTGTTATGCAGGCTGGTGTGATTATGGTAGAGGACCGAGACTGACAGAGCTTCCTTTGCTAAATATTTAAGAACTGCCTTGTTAAATGTAGGCAAGAAAGGAGAACACTAGGTATCAGTTGAGAATAATTCTTTGCAGTAAATTTCAGAGGCTAATAATAAAACATGTGTGTGTAAGTGTGCTGTAAGAAGTGGGAAAGCCTGGAATCCCATTCTTACAAGAGACAAACTCATTCCAGTGAGTTTCATGGGAACAGAAATCTGCAGCCCAGCTTTTATCCCTGCCCAGCATTACCTTCGGAATGCAAACACATTCAGGGAGCCACTGCCCTGCAGTTTCCAGCCCAGGTCACTCACAGGCTCGCCATCACCAAACCAGGAGATGGGCTTAGAGATCTTCAGATTAAGGTAAAAAAATGAAAATGCAAAATTTTAAGTCGAAGGAATCAAAAAAAAATGGAACCCAGTCCTCAAAACTGTCAAAAGGGAAGACATGGTGATTTCTTCTTGTATTTTTCTAGGTTTTAAAATTTGAGGGAACACATTTCAAGCTTTTCTCGGTAGTGAGGCCTTTCTTAGGCTTATAGGACCATGCTGCACCCATGTGTGTGTCTGTGAGTCTCTCCAACTTCCTATGGTAACTTCTGAACCTGCTAGTCTATTTAAACCCTGTGTGACACAGACGTAGGGTTATCAAAGACACTTCATGTCTTGCAGCTTCTGTAAATACATGTTCCTGGATCACCATAAGCCTTAGGAATGCACCAGCTGGAAAAGATTGTGAGGTGAGGTTACTTGTTATTTGACATCAGAGGATCCTCACTGAAGCAAGCCCTAAGAAACGCTGCAGTCATAAGAAAAGCATCAACCATCAGAAAGACATGTGCACAAAACAAGGCTTTGTGAGTTCTGGCATTCCCGGAGCTGGTTGTTCAAAGACAGTGAAGGTTCAAGGGCAGCTATAGCATGCTCTACACGTTTTTCTGCTGTAGATTCACCGGGGTAGGCAGGCCTTTTGTGCAGTCACTGAAAGCTCAAGTGAGATCAGGCCAGGGCAAGAGTTCAGATCCGAAAGGGCATGAGCTATACCAACATGAGCACTTTTATACTACCACAGCTGCAGATATATTGAGAAAGTTTTGCAGAAATTACTGTCCTGGGAAACCCGAAAGCGCAGAATGTGTGTTTCAACAAGACATACGTGTCTGGTGAATCCCGCAGCTACAGGAGCTGAGGGCTTAGAGAATGTCACCAAATACTGCAGGATAATGGCCTCCCAGGTGCAGATCTGCACGCTCCTGTGCTCCCAGTGCTGGTGGCTGCTGTTCTATGTGTGTATGGGCACATGAGATAACCTAAACTTTCCTCGGTCCTTCCCTGTTCTCTGAACAGACCTGCTTCTGCTAGTCTCTTACCGCTCCTACCTCTCTCAACAATTTCACTAAACACCCTGGGGAAGGACAGATAAGGAGGTTCCATGAAATATAAATTACTGTGTGCATGCAGGGATTTTTCTCTCTCTCCCCTTCACATGTAGCAATGCATGATTTCAGGCTGCAGCTGAACACAGACCTTCCTCGGTGCGTTCCTCTTTGCCCCTCCTGCAGTTTAGCGTTTAACACTTTATCTCTGCAAAGCATATTAGTAGACATGTTTCTTTACAGGGAGAAAATAAATGGAATGGAGTGAGGCTAAAGTGAACATCAGGGCACATTCTGTTGGTAGGAGCCAGACCTCAGTACCATTTTGTGCTGCTCAACACTTAGTCTTTCCTGCGTTAAGGTTTTGGGATGTTTGTGGATGCTAAGCCCAGTTCTGCAGTGGTTCCTGTATGAACAGACTGGACTGCATAGAAATTACTCCATCCTGTAAGACAGATAACCACGCAGTTTACTAAACTGCATCAAGACCACGAGGCTTTCAGAAGAGCTCAGCATTAGCCTAATTTTGCTCCCAGTGGTATTGAATAAGGCAGAATTAGGCTAGAGCTGAGCTTCTGAAAGCTGTACCCTATCTTCCTCTTGCTGTAGCTCTCTAAAAATAAGGAGTCCAATTAAATCAACAGCAGTACAAAGTATGAGGGAATGTATAATTAATTAAAAAAATCAAGGGCTGTCTTACAGCACTGATCAGCATTTAGCAATCCTGCCACCAGCTCTTACTCTTTTAATTCTTCCTTTTTAATCAGTGATTATTGTTGTATCTCCTTACATTATGGTTACATATTCTGGTAGTATTTCAATGCGACCATGTTCCCTGGGAGCAGTAATCCTAGTCACAGGAGGAAAACAAGAAACTCCATTAAAAGAGGAGGGGAAAAAATCTGTTACCAGCTCCAGTCCCGGTCCTGACACCTAACTGTGTTGTCCACTGGAGAAGGATAAAAATTTACTCACTGTCATAGTCAAAGCCTTTATTTGCATCATGGACCTGACGGGAAACATAAGCCTGAGAGATAAGAAACTGCATATATAAAGTCATGTCTCAGAGCTATTGCTCTCCCTATTGCTATGATTCTGTATCCTGCAGTCCCAAATGAAAAAAAAAAAAAGGGTTTTTTTTGTTCTACTAAGACTACTAAGAAAGCGTAAGGTGGCCACCTGTGAGCATAGGGCTTTGTCACCTCCCAAACAAGTGTTTCACACTTTTACTCTTGCAGTGCGGTGTGAAGGGAGCTGGAGAGGATGTGTTCTTCTCAGTTATCCTGGCAGGAATCCCCAGAAGCTGTGCTGGATTCACAGCAAATCTGGAGTGACTCCATCTGGGTCGCTGGGAGCAGAATCTGGCTTGTAGTTTGAGTGCCAGCTGTTAGTGGGAAACAGCGAGACAACATGGAAGGAGAATCTGTATCATCCCCTTCTGGTGGCTCCTCATCATCTTATGCCTAGGTTTCTCCACCTTTCCTTTGTCTGGTTGAATCTGTTTCTTTGTGGCAGTAAATGTGGACAGTTAAAAAGGGCAGGAGGGTAAGGACAGACTTTTGCCTCAGGGAAAGACTGAGGGGGATTCGCTCCATCAAACCGAGAACAGTGGCACCAATTGCTCACTTTGTGGGTAGTTTCAGGGAAGTGAATGAACCTTGTGGTGGTGGCATCCTTCCTTCCTTTTAAATATAGTTATTCATGCTGTAGGTACTTGCATCTAGACTCATCTTTACAGTCAGTGGAGGCACTTGTAGGGCATGTTTACTTTTGGCGAGGGCAGGCATTTGAAATAGGTCAGATGACTCATGTTCTGCAAGTGCCCGTTTCTCCCCCCTGCCTGGAAAAAGAGTGAGACAACTGGTCCAGACATGGCATCGCCTACTGACATGTAAGGTTATGTGAAAATACTCCTGCCCTCTGGCTTTCTGCGCCTGTTCTCCGTCTCCTGTCGGTGCGCTCTATCCTCTCCTCCTGTATATTTAGATCACGAATTCCCCTCGGCGCTGTAAACCCCTGGAACGCCCAACGTCAGCGCGAGGGTATCTCAGGATCTTTCAGCAGCACCATCACAAAAATAACAGTACAGCACTTTCCAATTAGTACAAACAGACAGAAAAAAAAAAAAAAAAAATCGGGTGTGAGAGACCAACTCTGTGTAGTGTGGTCTCTGCGCTATCAAAAGAGCTGAGGGGGAAGTTTTTACCTCAAGCCATGCAAGCAGCTTTTAACTGTGAGTCACAGTTTCTTTATCCTCAACTAAATACCCCTTGTGAGAAGCGGGATAGAAATTCTTAGTAACAGAGCACCCATCTCTAGGTTTCAGTGAAGTTTGGTAGCAAGTTGCATCCCTGCTGTAGATGGGTGAAGAACAGCTCAAGGAGAACTAAAAGGCATCGTGTTCTTGCAGAGCTCTCCGAGATTTCGAAGTGACGGCTTTAGGACTCCTATTTGTTTGAATGTCTGCCCTGGGCTGTATCATAGTGGTGTGTCTGTTAAACAAAAGCGACTCTTCTTTTTGGTTTGAAATATAATTTCAGATAGTTCCTGCATTGTTGAGTCGCGTTTGAAGGAAGGGTTTGGTCCTGTAAACCCACAGGTTTCACACTCGTGAGCCTCAGTTGTCCGGTTTGTGTAGTATATTTCTGAGGGATCACCCCCTCAGAGAAGTCCTTCAAATAGATTCCGGATTCCAGGATACAGCCCTGCTGCTGCCAGAATTAAAAATAAAGATCTCTACCAGGTTTTATGTGGGGAAGAGCCATTTTTACGCCTCTGCTGCCTTTGCTGACTGGGCACTCGTTTCCAGCTATAGGCTGCTGCTCTGAACTGCGCATTTGAAGTTATTTTTGAAATGTGTTATTACCCTCAAGTTGCATCTCTCCCTTTTTGATGCATAATTTAGATTTTAGCCTCTTATGAATTACATGTCTAAGGAACTGCTGATGCTTCTGGGAAAAAACAACAATAATAAAGCTGTACAAAGTACTCTTTGTGGAAGCTGTTCTGGATATAAACACATTTATACTTCTCTGAGTTTTTCCCTTTTTTTGTCTCTGGGGCGTTTACATGAATATAGAACCTCTGTTGTTAGGAAATTCACCAATACAGATGAGAATTCCCACTGCACATCACCTGCTTGATGAAATCACAGTTCTTGGTGGTACCCTGAGGGATGGATGGATGGATGAGGGGATGGATGGACAGACTATGGGTAGAAGAGAAATTAGAAGTAGCTTTTTTAATAATGGAGGAGCTTCTTAATTACAGAAGAGGAAGGCCAAGCAAAACTGAAGGAGAAACATGACTATTAAAGTTGGCAGGGGGCTTGAGTAGCTTGATTGAGTGCTGGATGTGGTTCTCTTTTGCTCATTGATGTTGACAAATCTATTAATTTCCTGTATTTTATGGGTGCATTTTATGCTGTGCTCAAAATAGAGGTAGTGAGGTCTCTGGCTGCTGCTTTTGGTTACCACAGATTTCTTCCAAAATCCGGTGAAGCCCACAGAAGAAAATCCCAGTGGCTTGTAAAAGCCTTTGGGACATCTATATAAATTGGTCTGATTCCTTCAGGATGGACTAAAGGGCTGTTTTACGTGTGTGCTCCATTTCAACACGGCTACTTGGAGGGAGAGAGCTGGTTCTCTGTGTTTGGTTTCAGCATCTGTAAGATGGAGGGGGATTTTTGAAGCTGTGGGCTGCACAAGGCAATGTGAATTTTGATTATTTGGGCTAAACATGTCAAATGTGAGTCACTATCTCAAATAGGAACCTAAACAAAATTGCCTTGATACTCAAATATATTATTAAAATCTGTAGCTCTGAGGATCAGTAGTCACTCAGTGTTTTTGTCAAATTGGGTTGCTTTTATTTTGCTTTTTTGGATGTTGCTGCTTAACTTAGCACACCCAAGCCTAAATGTCTTTGGCTTTAATATTTCTAATTAAAGGTGTAGGCATTTTGGATAAGATCCCACAGTATATGAAATACCACTGATCCCTACTGAACCTGGCTTAAAATTAGTAATACCATGTCCAAAGTTAATTAAAATCACAGAAAATGAACCTTCTGTTGAAAAATAACTAGAAGTACTGAAGATTTAAGATGGCTCTGAATTGTATGATAGCTAATTTTAATGGACTCCAGCTGTGTTGCTCCTGAGGTTAAAATAAATAGAAAAATTGCCTGAAAGTATCTATTGAAGTAGAATTGAGATATAGTGGGGGATCAAAAAAAAGTCTAAACTGGGATTTTTTTCTAAGTATCAGAGGCAACATCAGCAGGTTTTTAAGTATGTAATTTATAGGGGAAGTGACTCAAATGAAATTATGCACTGTAAAAAATCAGCAAAGCGTCGAGGGCATAATAACCTTTGAAGAAGTTTAAAAGCCCTTTCATATTCGTATTATTAGAGTTCCTCAATCCTGTAATTTTACTTCCTTTTTTTTTTTTTTTAATGGCACAGCTCCTAATATCAAGTGATTATCTCAGAATCAATGAGTTTCATTAGGAAAAGCAAAGTCAATCCATATCCTTCCTGGCTGGGGAAAACAACTTACGTGTATTCTAAACCCTTAGAGACCATGATGAAAAAAAGTTTCAAGTTTTAGTCTTCTGGTTATTAAATCTCACTGTCTTTAAGCCAAACTCATGAGCTTCTGTCCTTAGTCATAAGCCCTAAGTTTTGCAGTCATCTATTGGAGTAGGTGCAAGACGGAGAGAAACAGGGGTCAGAAACTCCAGTTCTTCCATCCCTAAACTTCGTGACAGTTTCCCAAAGGAATTAAAAAGATATGGCAGTTTATGGTGAGGACATGGCTAATTGCCTGTATCCCTCCATCCTATTAACAGGGAGACCTGCAAGAGCATTTTTTGGGGGAGTCCACTACCTTTTGAAAATCTTCTGACTGTCTCCATTTTCCTCCTCTCTTCTCTCAAATCAAGGTGGCTTGAATTAATTCAGACATTACTCACATAGGAAAGCCAAAAAAAGTCGTCTGTACTTGCTGAAAAAACCCTCTCTGTGAGTGTTCTAATCTGCTGATGGTTTTTTGTTTTGTTTTGTTTTTATTGCAATATTTGATTCTTGATCTTTGTGACGCTTGAGAAGTGTTATATTAGATCAGATAAAAGGCCCATACAGATGATTATTTTTTCTCATTCTGTGGTCAGCAGTGAATGCTTAAAACCAGCATAAGAGCAGGCAGAGAGAAGTTGTCTTCCTCTGCTCATACCTTTGCGCCTTCCCAGCATTCAGCAACTGGCTGTTCAAATATTTCTTGAGCCAAAAAGCGCATCTGAGAGACTGTGATAGCTGATCTTTGCATCCACTGTTGCCTTCGCCCTTTACAAAACCTGGCTGCTCTAACTTCCCCACTGTAGTTATGTAGCTGCGTGAAAAAAAGTTCTTCCTTGAGCTTCTTTTAAGCCTTTTGCCTCCTGCACCAGCTGCAGGACCCAGGCAGCCTCTTATGTTGCTTGTGGCCAAAGCAACGTGTAAAACGGTAACTGAGACCCTCAGTATAATTCACTGGGGAGCTGCAGATCAAGTGATGGGGGACTTTTACTAAGGCCAGAACTCATGAACCTGGGTAAAAGCCAAAGAAACGACAGTCTCACACCTTGTCCGCTCCCGTGAGGAGTAAGCATTTTGCGTAGTTTCAAAATCAACTTATTTTTCCTGCCTGAGAGCTATAAGTTTGCCAACAAAACATGCATTTGTTGAAAAGAGCTGAAAGTGTTCTGCTTTCAAATTCGAATTTATTTTTAGGGAGTGGGGTTTTCTGATGCAAATAGAAAATTCTGATAAGCCCTTCTTCTGAGCATTTCAGCCTTTCCTTTGCCTTTGTAATAGAAATTATGGTTTGCTAGGGGTTTGCAGGGGTGACCTGGAGGCAGGTTGGTTTTGTTATCCTCCAGCCTATCTCTGGTGGAAGAAAGGTAATACCACAAAATAAACTCCCTTCTACCTTTGACCCAAAGCTTGCAAACACCCCTCACAAAGGGGCTGGAAATTGCTTCAAAAGGAGTCAAACAATAACCTTTCAATGGATTCCATCACTTCCGTAATAAACAAAACACGATTCCCTTTCAAGCTTATCTGTGTGCCAAGTTCTGTGGTTACAATACAATAGCTGTATTGTTCTTATATGCTGCAGGCTAAAATGTATTTTGGAAATTGCTGCTCTTTATAACACAATTGTCTGATGACAGTTATTCTAGCAAACCATTAACTCCTTCAGCCTGAGAGGAACCTCTTCCAAGCAGGCTGGATAAGCCTCAAGAAGTCGGATTTCTCCCACTGAGCATTGAATAGAACAGAAAGTAACATAAACTCGGGACTCTCAATGTTAGATAACATGTAAATGATGGTGACTCATAGTGGAAAATCATAGATAAAAATTACACAAAGACGTATTTAACCACCATCTTATGATTTTTTTCCCTGTACACGAGTGTGTGAGATATACTCACACGTACTTCAGGATAATGCTACTATTTGTCCATCCCCCTGCCCCGCAGCTGTCTTGGAAGAGATGAGAATAAAAATGTATGTACATATTCATATTCAGCTCACATTCCCCACTGAGGCATGAATGAACCCTGAAACAGTTTTAATCACTGGTACATTTGTGACAAATAGGCTAATTCCCAGAGTTACACTCTCATGAAAAAGCTTGCTGATTTTTGCTAGAGGGCCTGGGTTACTAATGGGATATTCCCATTTTACAGTGCAGAAAACAGGCAGAGAGGAAAGCCAAGAAGTCAGAGGATGAGCCTAAGCAGTGAGAAGGATGGAGATAGATTCAAGGTAATGGTTTCCCAGCCTCCCCTCCTTGAAATAAAACTAGAAGAACCACACAAGCCTACAAGAGCAGCTTGGAAAGAAGGCCAGAATGGGCAGAGTATCTGTCTTTTCATGGCAGGAATATGCCATGGTTTTTTCAGTGTGTGCATGTGATATTTTTGCAATTCAAACTCATGTCATGGGCAATCTCTGAAAACAAACCAAAAAGAAGAGCCAAATATGATAACATGAGTGAGAGACTATTCCAGCAGTGACTGAGAATTTAAGGACAGGAGCTATTTCTTTCTCCTGTATCAGTAAAGCTACCGTCCTAAACTATGCTAATAGAATGTGCCAGTGAGGAGGGAAAACAGGTTGGCAAAAAGAACAACAAAAAGGTTTTAATTTCTGAAGGACACAGCTTCATAAAAAAGTACCAGAAACTGTAGCTGGATTTCTAGAGAAGGGCTGAAAAAGTGCATTATATTGTAGAGAAGGAGTTTCCATATTACTCATCCTGCCCATCTCCCAGACAGCACAGAATTCTTCCTGGTAGTATCGTCTCATTTGCTTTCTTCAGCTCAGTGTTCAGAGGCTGAAGGAATGAGGCCAGCCGACCTTACAATTGGAAATGTTCTTCCTAATATTCCACCGAAATTTGTCTTTGCTCATTTTCATGCATTAGCCTTTATGAGCTTCACGAGGCAACCTTAATTGCATTCCCTTCTGGCTGCTTCAGGAAGGACCTTTTTTTCGCATGGACTGAAGGCAGGGTTTGAAGCCAAGTCCTCGGAGCCAGGGCTTTGGCAGTGACATCCAGGCAGCATCTCCGCTAACTGGTAACAGCACTGGGCTGTCAGTCCTTCCTACCCACCACTTCCCCAGTGCATGATGCTCCAGCAAGCGCATGAGTTTCTCATCCCTGTCACTCAGCCAACGTAGGTTTTATTCCTCCAATTCATTCATTGCAGCTTTTCTCTGAATTTCTGTGCTTCGTCGGTAGCTCTCTGCTGAAGGTACTTCAGCAGAACAAAGTCTTTCATTTTTTTTTTTTTTCTTCCTGTGCATTCTGGAGCATCTGAGCTGGGATTTTTACAGGCATACTACCGTATGTGTTCTGCAAAGATCTAAATTGCCCAACTTCTTTAGCCTCCCCTGAAAACCCCATCCGTAAGACTCTGTAGGTTAGAGCTCATCTATAATGTCCATGCTGTGCATGCTGAAATGCAGCTCAGTGTGGGACCAGGAACGTGCAGAGGGAAATAAATTGCATTATAAATACGTGGTATGTTACGAGGGGTGATGTTTCTGTCTTTCTAGGAAGTCCTGCACTCTGGTTTGTTGTGCAAAGCCCAAATCCATACAGGAGGATGAAGCGACCAGTTCTGTGCTACTGTCCCCACCTTTCCTTGCATTTTCCCTGTCTGTTTTTACTTCTTCTGTTACTTAGGTGGAGCATTTTGTATTAAAGGGCATCAATATGCAGTGTACGAACAGTGCTCAGCAGCTTGTGACCTTCATGTCAGAAGGAGGCTTTTTGGTTCTACCAGCATCTGCATTATTAACGCAAATATCATAACAACTAGCTGTGAGGAACCAGAATTTTCTTCTTCCCTTGTACTATGGTCTGTAAAGGCCTATGAGGATAGATCAAGTGGCTTCATTTGCTGTGTCTAAGTTAGAACTCCTTAAAACCCTGGCATTTTCAAAACTTCAATAATTTTTCTTATTACCTTGAGAAATTGCTTTTAAAATGGTAGCATTTTTTATGTCCTGTCAACAAAAATCTGATTGTGGTTGTGCTGGGGACTAGCAGATTGTGGAGGAAGACAGAAAATGAGCCAAGCTCGTTTTAGGTTTGAGGGAGGCAACTCATAAACAAATACACATGCAGAGCCATTTACAGGAATGATATATTCAGCTTTCAAGGTGCCAGTGTATGTGTCTGTCCTCAGTGCGTGAGTCTCTCTAGTTCCTTCTCAGTCCAGATCTCAGTCAGCTGCAACTGTATTTTTCGGTCCTGTAGGAACCTTTCTCATCGTTTCTTTTTCAGCGAGTCATTGCTTTTTATCTTCTTAGAATTTCTATTTGCCTATTCATACTAAATTCAGTGGCAAAACTAAAACATTTCTCTTTTTTTTTTTGTTGCTTGTTTGTTTAAAAGAAAAAAGGCTAAAATGTCTGCTAAAAATTTTTCCTGGTGTTTCTAATCCCGGCAATTTTTATAAGAGGAAATGGAAGGTAAAGAAATGTGGCAAAAAGGAGAAGTCAGTATTGAGGTTTGTATAATTTACTCCGTCGCCTGCAGCGGGTATGTTTGTACCTGGGTACCGCAGTGATTAAACGTGTGATAGATGGGGAGAGAAATTGGCATCGAAATTTGGGTTCATTAAGGAACATTGACAGGGCTGTAACTCAGGTTTAGGAATGGCTTTGGAGTTTTGGTTGTAGATAGATGAAGTTTTGTGAAAAAAAGCCACTAGGATCCCATGGAAATTGTGTGTTTTCATCTGCGTATAAAAAGTATAGAAGGCAAGAGTCCGACAAGACTCTTGTGAAGCACGAGGAGTCCCTCCTGGCCTCTCATCGTGTCACCGAAGGGACCGGGTGAAGCTCTTTCTGTGTTGTTGCAAAGTGACATTTTCAAGGTGGATAAGCAGGCCTGAGAAAACTCCAAAAGGAGAATAATCTCTCGCAACCCCCCAAAAAAATTTGCTCAAAGCCAGCTCAATTGTCTGTATCAAACAGAGGAGTTAAAAAACAACAACAAAAAATAAGTGGGGAGAAATGTAAAGGCCAGAGGCTGCTCTAACCACTACGTATCAACTTCATCGCCCACCCATCTCCCACACACAACTAGAAATAACTTTAAATAATTTATTTAAGTGTGTCTGTATTGCAGGTTACATACTTAATGACTTAAAGAAACAGTGTTTCACTTAAAAATAAACGTGAATTTTCCATATTTTGAAGGTAAGCATGGCTCTTGCACCCTATTTTCTGAGAATTTCAGAATGCTTTACAGCGCTCAGTGGATTAAACTCTACGCTGCCGTCTCAGGTAGTCATTACCCTTATTAACAGAAAACCACGATGCAAATGTGTCTAGTAACTAAACTTGGAACACGGTAATTCAGTGAGAGAACAAAGAACAAGCTAATTCCCCCTGTCCCGCTTGCTGGAAATTAGAAGAATAAAAATATCTCTCATCTTTCCTCTGCTCCTATTGTTTGTTGCCTCAAGAGTTGTCGTTTCATAGATAATAATATATTCAGGGACTTAAGGGCAAAAGGTTAAGCAGGAATGTTAGTGGCAGAATGATGAGGACATTTAGACAGTAAAAATTTCGTGTTGGCATTATCTAAGCTCATTAGAGATGAAAACTTCTGAGTCATGTTATAAATTTTATTAATAATGGTGAATAGTTCACGTCTCCAGAATTGTTTTTCCTTTTCTGTAAAGACCATTGCCTTGATAATGGTCATGGTTTGGACCAGCTGCTTCCAGGAAATTCTGATTTCCATGTGTTGAGCATATCGGTACACTTGTAGAAATTCATGTGGATTTTATCATCATAGAAATAATTCTGAATGTGGGGGGTTTTATGGGCTCCCAGTCATTTTGACCCAGCAAATAGGCAGGAGAGCTGACGAAACCAAGATCTGGCGTGCTTGTTTTCTTTACCACACCATGTAGATGAAGGAAAAAGAACCTAAAAACCGAACGAGCTTGGTTGGTCATTTCTGTGCTTGCAGCTTGCTAGGGACAGTACACCCCCAGAAAAGTGAGAATATTTAAATTTATACTTCTGGCATCGTTTTCCCCATCCCCCTGAAAGACGTCCATGCCTTCATGGTGGGATGCTGCATTCCAGCGCCATGAGGCACCACAGAGGTATCACAGCAGGGCTAACGTCCCGGTGCAGTGCCCCAGATGTGTCCTGTGGTCTCCAGCTGTGGCTGGAGTCTGGCAACCCTCTATGGAAATACCAAAAAGCATCACAGTCTAAACGCACAGCTAGTTATTAATTCATGTAAAATCCTTTGAGAGTTCTGTGAAATCCATCTGACTTGTATAATAATACCTGGTTCTTGCTCCCTTCTCCTGCCTCCGTGCACAGACTAAGATCATTATGGAATGTGGGCATCACCATATGAATAGAATTCCCCTTGGCCTTTTGGTCTGGACCAAAGTGTGACATTTGGGGACTCTTGCCTTGGTGAACTTGTCCTTCTTGTAGTTGTCTAGGAAGTACTCAGAGAACCACTTCCTGTGCTATCAATAGGGCGAGATGAACGGTACTGCTAGTTTTGCCTTCATCCCAGCCCTGAAAGACTCAGCAAAGAGCAAACAGCATGTGATACAACCATTTTGTTAACAGAGGGAAAATCATGATCGTTAAAGGACCGTTTTCCCCTGTATAAATACATGGTACAGCAAAGCTAATTATAGCCCCAAGGCTGACAATTACCAATGACAAACACAAAACCTCAAACAAGCCCAACTCGTTTTCAAGAAGTTACAGAAATGCTCTTTTAATGGCACAACACCTGAACGTGTCAGCTTTCTTTTCTGCTGATGCTTACCTAGAACGAATCACTGCTTAGAGGGAAAGCAGAAGGCAAGGAGGCAGTCGAGCCCTGGCAGCTGTCTGAATCTCAGGCATCTTGCTTTAATTTCCCTTTCTTGGTGGCAGATGGTAGCTTTGCAGGGGTGTTAAATCTGCTCATAACTAATAGGGTGGTGTTTCTTCGAATGCTCCATCTATTTCCACAGGAACAAACCATCAATATGTTGCTATAACATAGCACAACCCAGTCGTTTCAAGAAACCATGATTTGACTGGGGAAAAAAAAAAACCCACATCACACCACCTACATCCCCCAAGCCCCCATCAAATAAAGAGTAATAACCCAGTGTTGTTTACTATACTTTCTCCCTTCTCGTGTATTCTGTTAGTTTAAGAGCTGAACCTGGTGTGCCGTTCCCCAGAGCTTTCCCAGCCAGGCTCCTCAAGCACGCTAAAATATGCAGGCTGAGAGATGCTTTAACTTCCTTCAGGCCCGGAGGTGCTGTTTGTTCAAAGGATAAAGCACAATCCCTGCCCTGAAGGACTCAAAGCTTAAACAGAGAGGACAGAGGATGGAATAAACAGTATATTATCCTTGGGACCCTCCTAGCATCAAAGGGGGAGCAGGTCAGATGCGTCGCATAGGTCTCAGCCCTCCTACTAAGCTTCCCTTTCACAAAGCAGTGTAATTTCTGTACTAGCACTATAATTTCAATTATTCCCCTGCCACATAAACTAGCACAGCCCTTGGCTGTATCTGGGAGCGTTCAGCTGCCCGACAAGCCACCGAGTAGGTAAATCCGTAATGGCTGAAATTGCTGCAAGGAATTGAAAGCAAAGCTTGAACAAAGAGCTTGCAGCACTGTTACAGCTGGGGGTGGGGGAGCTTGAGGAGGCATCTCCCATGCCTGAGAAGCAGTATTGACACAGGACATCCCGTTCTGCATGCACAGGGTGGCCCCCTGAGACCCCTGGTCAAGCAGTACTATAAAATGCCCTGAGGCTCTTGCATAAACAAGGCTATTGCGTCAGTGGAATCACTCTCAACAATAGGTAAAGGGCAGATATTGCCATTTATCATCCCCCAGCACAAACATCCAAGAAAGCTGGCAATGTGGTGCTGTACTCTATAGTTTTTATAGGCTCTGGCACTCCCCTCCCCAGTCTATGCCGTGTACAGGATGTGTGATCGTGGCGCGGGGGAGGCAGCGGTTATAAAACTGCCCAGTACTTGGTCATTCACGTGACTGTCAGCTTCACCCCCAAACTGAAAAGTGACCAGTTTGTGGGAAGCTTTTTCCATACCGTCAGCAGCTGAATCTCCTGTCAGCTGCACCCCCTGCACCTGCTTAAGAGCAGAACCACCAGAGATCACAGCAAAGTAGCCCTCAAACACTGCTGAGCTTTGAAGTGACCCGTGTTTCAATTTTTTTCTGCCTTCCTAGGACCGTAGGGAAGGTTTCAGTTTTAATCCCAGCATCTGGTGTGCATTTGGTTGCAGAATAAAGGTTCATTCATTTCATTCATACTAAACATGCAGTTTCCAGTCTTCGCTGTCAAATTGCTTCCGCCCAAACTCTTCTGGGTAGAGTCCTTGTCCCGGTAGCCCTGCAACTGTCCCTCAACCTTTTGGCCTTTCTTGTTTTGCCAAGGATCATCTTTTCCTTGCAAACCACGCTCAGGGAAGTCCGCTTGCAATCCAAGTGACCTGTTCTGAAGAAAGAGGGGTAAGAGTGCTGCTAGCCTGAAGTCACCGGGGGTCATGGCACGCTTTCATGGCCTTCCTTGCGCTCACCTCCAGAGCCAGCTGAGGGTCCTGACACTGCCCGCGGGACAAGCTCTGTTATCGAACGTCCGGGACGAAGGAATAGACCAGAGAAACACCAAAGAGAATTAAGGAGTTTTCCCACCCACGTAGCAGATACAACGACACCTTCTTCTGCTACCAAAAGATAGCCCAGCTGTTTATTAGTGTCACTTTTAATATGTAAAGGCTGTGACCTTCCTATTCAGGTTGAAGGAAACTGAATGGCAGGGATCCCAGTGATTTCACAATTTGGCTCGTGTTCAGATTGTAGTCTGTGTTAACCTCAGGACAAATCCCGAAGTCCTTCCAGTTTCTTGGCTGTGCAGATGAAAGCCCACATGGGGGTATTTTCTCCTGGATGAACTGCACGGACCAAAGGGATAGACCATGCTTCCTGGTATTCCGGTATTGTTTCCTCCCACATTCAATTCACCCTTATCATCCATCCAATAATAAGCTCAGCTAAGAATCAAAGGAATTAGGCACTGGGATTTGCTTGTATCACACTTCTACATGATTCTGCAAACCGGTTTATAATTCTGTTCTTCCCAGAGCTGGCTCAGAGGAGAAACACACGACTGCTTTGCCTGATAACGGCTCGCTCCTGCTCTTGCTGATGAATTTCTGGGGTGTTCAACCTAGGCTGAGTTGGGAATACTTTAATAGTGAAGTATTGCTCAGCCCTCAGTGCAGGGGAATACCGAGCAGCAGGCAGGAGACAAGATTCTCACGCTGAAACTTTAAGCTCGTTTTTTTATCTGAAAGGGAAAAGGGGGATTTCCCACTTCTACTGGATGCTTCCCATTAAAAGAGAATGCAGCTAAGTAATAATAGTCACCAATCTCTGTCAGGACTCGTGCAGTAACTTGTATCCTCTGCTCTCTCCATTTCCTTCAAAAATCACTAAGATTGGACTCTTCTAGACTATATTCACTATGATTTGATTAGAAGTCAGAACTACGCTCCCATTGATTTTCATGTGGCTTTGCAGTATTGTCTTTGAAGTCTCTCCCTGAAATGCTCGTGGCCGCAGTGCAGTATTTGATGAAGTTACAGCAAGCAGATGCCCAGCCCAGATGATCTATTCATTCCTTAATGCACATTGAAGGCCAGGATTAAAATATATGTGACCCAATGCTTTCTGTGCTGTTAAAACTTATACTAAGATTAATAACTTAGTTTTGTCAAATGAATTTAAAAGAACTAAGGGCATGCCATGTCCATAGTTTTTTTTCTCAGGTCTATCAATTTTAAAAATATACAAGCAGCACCCACATGAGTGGCTGAGGAATAAAGGGCTTAGATATCTCCGGGGAGAATCTTGTTTGCTAAACTCAGGGTTGGATGCTTGTCTTATAACTAGGTGTGTTTAACTGAGGCGCCTAAAATAAAAAGTTAGGAGCCTTGGGCATCCCCTGGAGTTGATTTCGATGGTTATTCAGGCAACCTGAGATCTCTACTTAAAAGAGTGAATGTCTTTTGTGCTTAAAATCATAAGCAAACAAACTCAAGTGCTTTTAAGATAATGCACTAGCGAGTGGTGGAAATTACTGGCACGTAGTGTTGTGGAGGTTAAAGTATAAACGCATTAAGAAGAGGAAATATAAATTAGGATTGGCTTAATGGTGGCTTTCAAGCATTTTGGGCCAAATGCATAATTTGGCTCAGGAAATTTCTAAGTTGCAGATTGGCACAGACAAAGAACAGAACTGTTTAGTGGCGTATTAAGCTAAATGAACCTCTCCTCTAGCGGGCTGTGCAAGTCTTATATTTTTATGTGCGCACATTAGAGGAAGGGCAGGCTGTTATTCTTTGAAGCACAGACGAATGATTTCTGACATCTCTGGTATCGTAGCAGACCAGGACTGATGGCTGAGTTGGGAGTGATAACCGCGGTAGAGCCCCACTGGCAGCAGGGGATTTGGACTGCTCGTTTATCACGGTGCAAATGTGATCAGAATTAAGCCCATTCATTTCCTGAAACCACTGGCTCACATCCTGTACATGTTCAGCCATGCAGTGGGGTGCATCTCTTAGATGAAACCACAGAAAACGAGGCCTCGCAAGGCAATGTAGACACCACCACTCTCCCCAAAGCACTGTTCATCCCAATAAGGGTCTGAGGGTGATTTGCTGAGTGTCCCGTTCTTTTTAAGCCCTGTCCCATGTGTTTGTTTGGCAATAGCCTGCTGCTAATCCAGGCCACAACTTGCAAAGCATGGAGGAGGTAGCAATGTAATTGTTGTGCGAACGCAAGATTTTATTCAGCAGGCATCAGGCTCCTACGAATGCTGTCAGGAAAACATACTTCATCAGAACAAATATGTTGTAGGACAGGTTTGTGTTCCTAATGCCAGCCCTTGTGCACATTTTGCCTGTGGTCTGAATCGCTGGTTAAGGCTGCAGACCCTCCACTGTACCTGGCTGGTTGGGATGCGTCGCTCAGCTTTTTGTAAGTGGTGTTTGTCATCGGTCGCCAGGTTCTTTTCCGAACCAACAGGCTCTCCTGGCTTCTACTGCTAACTCTGATGGTTTGGTTGGTATTGTAGAGAGAGGAAAAAAAAAACAACCAAAAAAACAAAAAGAAAGAAAACCACACATTGGCCACAAATTGTTGCCTGACTTCAACTGTACATACCCTGCATACTTCGTTGTATGTATTGTAGGAACATATGCTTGTGTATGTGAATATAAATGTGTGCATATGCCTGTGTATATATAGCAAACAGGTATATTGCTGTGTATTTTCACAGCTACTAACCCTAAGTAATCTCGGCGATTTTCAGCATTATAGATATGTTGTATTTGAATAGATATGCTATTGCCTTAAAATGTTTTGGGTGAGCTTGATAGCTGCAGAAGGGTTGCAGAGATGGAAGAGGCCCTTTCCTTCCCAGATTCAGAAATACACAGGAGGCAAACTGCCCCTGTGCTGTGTCAAGCCAAGTTCCCTGGGGTAGTAGGGGAGGCAGAGGAGGGACCAAACCCAACTACCAGTGTTCGGGTGGAAGAAGGGGCCTCCGCTGTCTTCTAGATACTCTTTATTCCTGTTATGGCTTGTAAAGATTATGGAAATGGGTAGAAATCAGAAGTACTTGGGGGCTGTACTGGCCTGGGCAAAAAAAAAACAGAATATGACTTATAAAAACTCATAGCAGTTTGAAAACTAGCAGAGTTTGGGGGAGGGAGGGATGGAGAGAGAATTATTGTTTCCCTCCTTTGCGTCAAAGATTCAAGGAAGGACACGTCAAAGGAAGACACAAAAATCCTGTATTTCAACATTTCTTTTCACCTGAGGTGGGCCAGCGAAATCACCTGTCATCAGAGCCTATTTCTGTAACCAGAGCTAAACCCAGAAATGGCCACGGGTGGCAGATTTACAGCTCCATATTTCTGACCTTTGTTTCCTGCCCCGAGCAAGGACAGTTGTGCGCTGCGCTCTGTCTGACGCGCTCCTGGGAGAGGGAAGGGATGGAAAGGAAGCCAGGGACTGTGTTTCTGGGACACTTTCAGTGCTGCTTTGCTGTGAGCTGTCACATCCCAAGAACGGGAGATATTCGGCAAAAGCGGAGACCTGGAGAAGGGAAAAAACAGGCACAGTGGCCCCAGCAAAACCTGGAGCAGGCCTGGAAAGCGTTAGCACGATGGGGAGGAGAGGTTTGCCCCATAGTAATGCTGAATGACCTCTGCAAGGAGGGAAGGAGGTGAGGGACAGGCTCTGCAGCTGGACGGGAGGTCACGATGGCTGTGGCCCTCTCCACATCTGCGCTTCTTGTTTCCCCAAACGTCGCTCGCAGACGCAAAGCTCTGCAAACACGTCCGCTGGCAATGAAAGCCCCGGGGGGGTGGACATGGCAGAGAGCTTGGGTGCTCACCGTGACTCAGAAACCTCCTAAAAGTCAAACCTGCCAGTGACTGCTGTGCTTTCTGAAAACTTTAGGCAGTATCAGCAGAGCACACAGCTCTCTGAAACCCAGAGGGTTGGGTTTCCTACTGCCATTTGCTTAATGCAGCCCTTTTGAACCCGTGCAAAGTGGGGGGATGAGTCCCACTCTGCCAGGGCTCCCCGCTGTGCTGAGCTTGCAGAGGGAGGGAGAGAGCAAAGTATTTCTCTCCCTCAGTCCATCCCATTCACTGAAATCAATGGGATGTCAACATGTGTTTAGGGCTCCCTTGAATGGGAACCTAAGCGTCCTTTTCTGCACGTCTTAATGGATCCCATTCAGCCATCAGCATAGAAGATTCATTGCCACCAATTATTGCAAACATTTACACATTCTCTTCTCAGCCTGGTCTTCTGACCAGCTGAAGCCATGCCAATCTCGCTGGCCAAGCTAATCTCATTTCCTGGCTGAAGCTGGTTTATAGATGACTTGGATATCACTAGCACTCAAGTGAGGGAGGAAAATCAATGCTTACAGCCCAATTCAAAGGCTGCTGAATCCAAGGGAATGATTCCTCTTCAAGGCAGCATGCTCTGAATGAGGATAGACAAAAGAAAACTTTGATAGCGATTGATTTCTGGGGGAAAGGAGCTGCGTCTTTTGCTAGGTTTGAAGATGAGTTGTTTAAAGGCAAAATCCATTCTGGTTTGGGGAAGGTGAGTGTGGCTGTGCAGAGGTTGCGCTGATGAGAGGCAGGCAGGCTCCAGTCTCTAATGAAGAGAATTGAGAGGGGCAGCGCTGGATATACAGAAGTACTCTATTGTGAGAAACGAGACAGTGAGAACTGATAATGAGAATGAAGAACTTCCTTTGATTATTGAGTCTCATTTCCTATAATGCAATCTACATCTTTAAAGAAAGCTCTTCTGTGAGATGTTAGATCCCCTTACCTCCTCCGCGTGGTTAGAAGATCTTAGGCACTAGTATTGAAAAAGAAAGGTTAACCTTAACAAGGTAGAATGTAAGCCTCTTTTTTTTTTTTCCGACTTATACTTCGCATTAATGCAATGTAACACCGCAGGTATGAGTGGAGCCATTTCAGACGTACAGCAAAATCTGGCAGGCAGGAAAGTGCAGAGCGGTACGCGGTAGCAGCCAAGATGGTGCCGAAAGAATTGCTGAGAACGAACAGGAGGTGATGGCTGAACCCATCCCAGCTTGGTCCTGGGTTTTTCAGGGGGACCAGGAGCAGGATTATACCTGCAGTTTCTTTTAAAAAAGATAGCTGGAAACAAGACAGAATCGTTGCGTGTCTAGATGTCTAAATATTTTTTTAAATCTAGCCCCAAATTGCTTTTAAAAATAGCTATTGTATTCATGGATTATGTTAGACATGTCAGACTAGGTTGTATAAGCAAATTGGACTGGCGGTTTGGCTTTGGACAAACTACATAGACCCGGTTTGTCAAAAGCAGGTGGTGGTTTTGAAAGCTTCCATTTCAGTTGTGTAAGAATTTTCAAAGACGGTGAGGGTGATGCATCTGGGATTGGATGTGTGAGCGCTCACACATGCCTGTTTTTACATGTTTCAAACTGAAAAATCGAAAGCTGGTTTTGAAAACAGAAGCTTAATCCTTCTGTACTTGCAGTTTCCATAGCTGTGAAACGGGGATGGCGATAACCCTTATCACCCTGCTGATGGCAGAGCAAGCTGCCGGAAATTTCTCCGCCTTCCTTACATTGCAGTGGGTGGCTGAACATTCACAGTTACTGCAGGGCGATGCCTCTACTTGAAACCCTCTTCCTTTAGAAGCAGCAGATCAGGGACACGGGCAACATCATGGGCAGTTTAATTACCGCGGGTACAGCGGTAATTAGAGACAACTAGTGGAATTGCACATTTCAGAACAAACAGGATGCACATAGACGAATAGGAGAAAAGCCTTCTTGATTAACACCCAAGAGGAAATGAAATTAGAGAGACACTAATCCAGATAACCAAGTCGAGCAGTTCTAATGTGGGATGGCAGTTAGCTCATGGTAACAACAACAGCAAAGGACTATCAGCGAAACTCCACCCTGCACCACAGTATTTAAAAACAAAATTGTTTCAAAGGCCACAAGCGAGCCCCGCGTTTACGCGCCTGAGTAATCTCAAGTAAAACCGATGGAATTATTCATGTGTTTGAACTTGAGCAACGTGTTTGAATCCTTTGCCAGATCGGCACCTCAATTCATCCCGGTTTCATCCCTGAACCTGTGGAAACCTGCGTTCAAAGGCTGACGTTCCCGCTGCCCAGCGTGCTGCTGCAGAGCTCAGCTCTGCCTCAAACCTCGAAAGCCGCAGGGGTGTTCGTACGCCAGGCAAGCCTTAAACTGCTCCTCAGTGGTGAAAACAAGGGTGAAGATGGGATGCTTCTAGGATTAGCCCCTTGTTTTCACACCCACCACCGGCAACAATAATGAAAAAGCCATAGTTTTCAGGAGTTTTCATTCCAACTGCAAACTCGACTCCACTTTGACGCATACCTTGAAGCAAAGGGACAATTATCTAGTCACAACATTCAATCCCATTTGCATAATCTCATCTAAATCGTTCAACTGCTTCAAATACTTTTGTGATTAGAAAGATACTCCACAAATAAACTGACTGCATGTTCCTGACACTCAGAACTAATGTGTTGCAAGTAAGGCAAAGATAAAGCGGCATGGAAAAAGGATTCCTTCCTTACCATTACTTACACCCAACCTAAGAAACCACAAAATTTCATGTCTATTACTGAAATGAAAGTCACATCAAAGGTCCTGCAAGACTTGGGGATATGCTGCAGCAAAATTGAAATAATTTAGTAGGTGGAAAGTTGAGCTAGAGGCCTGAAACAGTATCTAATTGCCACGTAAGAGTACATTTGGGTGTTATTTATGGCCTGATGGCAAATCCAAATTACCGAGATCTAAACCCAGTACTGCAAGAGGCTCTCTGTGTCCTCAGGCAAATACCTCATAATGCTTTCATGCTTGTTAGGAGGTGTTTAATTTGCAGAGACACTGAGCATCAGTTAGCCAAGATTTTCCAAAGTGCTTGCTGACTTCAGGTAATCCATTTTGGACCTCTGAAAAGGGTTTGGCTTCCAGACACAGCAAAGCACTCAGGCTTCATGGTTAGTTTCTTCTGGTGATTCAGCTTTCATTTGCCAGGAAAAAAACCCCAAACTGGAGCAATACAACCTTCTCCCATGTGCTGCTACGTAATGGCTTTTTGGAGTGTTTTTTTTGGGGGCTTTTGGTGATCAGGGTCCATGTGCCCTGGTCCATGTAAAGCCCTAGTACCCTATCACTATCATAGCTCGCACCTTTATAGTCCCTATCTTTAATGTATTTATGCTCAGAAGTCAGGAAGGACTGAAATGAGGTCTCTGCCATCCTTCTCCCCTAGAACAAGCTGGTGACAGCACGTATGTAAAATTCTTAAGCTGTCGTCCAGGGAAATCCTGTGACACCTCAGCAAGCTCCTAGTCCTGTGGTTGGAAAGAGGCAGAGGCAGCAACAACAGCGAAAATGGAGGATTTTATCTCCATTTGTCATGAAGACTTGTGGAGCAGAAGGTGGGGGGCGAATTGAGGGAGGAAGGATCATTAAGACATGGCAATGCTGTTCCCAGGCTAAGGAATTTCTAAGCCCGAAGGATCCCAGTACCTACTTCCAGACGCAGTTCTGCCAGTCTGGCCCCAGGCTCTTTGTAGCCCGTTTCTGCATCATCCTAAAAGATCTATTCATGGTTTTTTTTCCTGCCTGTTGTCACATTTTAGCTGGGCGGCCTCGGCTCTACCCTTTTAAAAAGTTCACTTTGCGGCAGATGGGCCTGTCTAAACACGGAGCGCAAGCAAAGAAATCAGCAGCTGGTCACAGGAGTTTCCTAGGAGAACACGAAAAGGATCTCAGCAGGCTGCCCAGCGCCCTCGGTGAGCCTGACTCACACAAGAAGCCTGGCGAGACACATTTCTTGGGCGCCTGAGTCGCTAAGACACAGCCGGGGCTGAAATCACAGGGGTGATGCCCCGGCAGAAGTTTCTCCTCGTGAGATGCGCTTTCAGAGGAGTTCAGGGTTGTGCAAACGACGGCTGTCAAATAGGCATATGAGAATCAAACAAAACCCCAGTCCCACCATGCACTTCTAACACGCCATTCTCCCCCTTAGAATTCCCAAGTCCTTTGATCCCCATGAGGATCAGCAGCTTTGGGGCAGGAACTGGTGGAAATCAGAAGGATACGTTGACCCCCCAAAGTCAGGGTCTTCATAAGGAGTTAATTCCTCTCTCAGAGGTGGCATCTGATGAGCTGCTTTGGGAAGCTGGATGATGAAATGAAGAATTCTTATAAAGGCCAACCTTCCCATTTGCAAGTAGAAAATTTTACCTTGGGGAGAAAAGAGGAAATACCATGGCGGAGTGGGTTAGTGAGACTTAAAATACCCCCATGCAGCTGGTTTTCAGGTTGGTGTAAGAGGTCCCAGTTGTGCAACAGCACAGGAGGCTCTGTGCCTCCTCCCACACCTGAGGCTACACGTCAGGGCTAACTCTGAGAAGCTGTGGGGTTAAACAGCACAGACGATGGATGTTCTGTGAATACGTGAGAAACACTCAAGGAGTATATTTTTCTCCCAGAGGCTTTGGTACTGATTCTTATTTACACCCGGGCTCTTTGCATTACCCGAATAACGTAAAAAAAAACACCCCTATGTCTCTAAAGGAAGGTTTCGTGGCAATGAAAGTTGGGTTGTTTCTGGGTAAGATCCTCAGCTGGTGTGTACTAGTGTCTCCCCAGCAAAGTAAATGGTGCCCACCTGATTTACACTACTGGGGGCTTTGCCCTTTAGAACATGAATGCATTTATGATACAGCTACACATTTGGAGAGGATCAAAGAGACCGTAAAGGGAATATAAATACACCTTGTAAGGTGCAGCTGTAAGTTACATTTATTCCAAGGCTTGTTTCCGTGGCCCACATGGACTAGTGTGAATAGGAACCAGATCCAATTCTTGTTTAGTTTGGGATTTCTTTGAACAGTGCCTGGGAGAAGTGACTGCAGCTTATCCATGGGTAATATATTGTGATTTGACACTTGCTAGGACTTGGCAGCTACTCTGAGAAAGAAATATTGATTGTGAAGAATAAATTCGATATAATTGTGGAACAAGGGAGCAGGACATCATTGACACCATTTACAGCCTGCAATTCTGGAGTGCCCTTTGTCTCGAGTGGATGGCAAATGTTAATTACGGTGCCCTCTCTGGCATCAAGTGAGTTGATGTATTGTCTCATTTTAAATTTTTCTGCCTGTAAAATGGGAATGTTACTTATTTCAAAGTCGCTGTTCGTAACAGTGCCATTCTCATGCAGCTGTGAATTTCACCCATCAATCTAACGCGCTGTAACTACGGGTAACCACTGGGAGTCCAGGATTTTTTGGAGGGAGAGCTGGGGTTTCTGCCTGTCAGCAGGAGATGATAGTGTCTGCTTCCTCATGTGCCCTCTCCCCATCCTCCTCTCTGCAGACATTTGCTCTCTCTGGCGCCTATTTAGATTGCTGGCTCTTGGAGAAGGGATGATGTTTTCCTTTTCTGGTTGCACAGCCCCCAGCACAACAGGATTGTGGTACATGAAAATCAGGCTTCTACTCACTGGTGCCCTACAAGGGAAAAATGATCCCAGTGCTTCATGTCGGCACAAACTCGGGGCTGGAAATTTGCGTCATGAAACTGATTCAATCGCTCTCAATAAAACAAGGAACAGCTTATAAGAAAAAACATTGCCACTTTAGCTATTTCAGGTATTTCCAATGCCATCTGACGCATCCTCCCATCGTGCTGGGTAGAAAAGGATCGAACATCTCGATCCCAGCACTGGGATCAAGAGCAGCACGTGCCCGAAGGCTTTGCTGAATCAGGCCGTTAATGAGATTTGCATCGTGTAAGAACTCGCTGTATTTCATGAGGTAGAGGAGAAAAGAAAATAGTCATTTTTACAAATCAGGAGATGAGAAATCTCTCTGAAACACGCCCGCCTCTCCACTGGCAATTATTTCACAGTCACCAGCCACGAATGATTAATTCTGCACTATCATGAACTGCAGAGCCTGGCTAATACTACATGAAAAGGAAAAAAGCGGCATTTGCCTTGGGTTTGATATTAGCAGGGAGGTGCTGGGGGTGAGAGGAATACAGTTAAAACCTCTTTCCATGGAAGGCTACGGAAGGCCAGGGTGTTACCAGTTACCTATCTTTGGGTAAGCCTCTGCATTTCTAACACGGATGACAGATATCCCAGCGTTTACCCAGAGCTGCTGTTTGCTCAGCCACATGCGTAACCTTTTGCTGGCGTTTTCGTGCTCGTGTCTTGCCGACAGGGACAGGCCACCAAAGTATTTGTGCTGGCAATGACAGGAGACTTCAGTCCCAAGGACTTGAGTCTGGTGTCTGGGGAAAGCGGAGACAATGAGAGACAACTCCTGTCGCTCATCCCAGGTTCCAGTTTATAATTGCTTGCTTTCTGTTTAAATTTTACGCTGCTGCTTGGTGGGTGACAGAAACCACTTGGGTCTTGACGGTACCTGTCAGGATATTGTCAGATCTGCAGATACCACTCTGCTCTCTGTGCCTATCTTGAGTCTTTTGGGAGTCCTTGTAAGAAAAAAAGGGAAGGCTGAGGCTTCCCAGGGAACAGAGGAGCTCCTGCTCCCGAGGTGTGGGAGCTCGACATCAGACTGTGAGCTGAGGGTATTTCAGGAGTGCCTTAAAAAGTACCTTTTGCTGCTGGGACTTGTCAAGGCTTCGGGGGAAATATTGGGTGAGTGGACTTCAAAGGGCAGCACCTGTGTCTTATGAACACAGACAGGAGTTTACAGGATGTCTAAAACACTGTTTATGGAGGTTGTCAGCCTCTCCGTTGTGGTGACCTCAGCAATTCCCTCAACTCGTCCTATTACTTCTTGCCGTTTTTTTTTTTTTTTTTTTTTTTTTTTCCCCTTTAAGCTGGTCTCTAGATTCAGTCTTTGTGCACAGCTGGGCAGCGTAGGATACGGTGGGGAGAGGATAATGCCAAGCAAAGCTCAGGCCTATTCTTTTCAGGTCTGTTTATAGAGGGGGTGAGTAAGACACAGGCGCGGTGGTGCAACCCATTGTAATGCACAAAGCCTGCAAGCCAGTCTTGGTGATGGAATCCAAAACCCTGTCAGCTGCTTAACTACAGCGCTTTTGATGACTCTGCTTGTTGAGGATAATTAGACTGGTGCAGTACAGACACACACACGGATGTCTCTATTCTTTTTGCAATTGCAGAGCACATGCTGTGAATCCACTATGAGCGCCAGTGAAAACCTAGGGCAACGTTTTCTAGCATGGGCAAGGCTTGGGAGTCTAAGATTCACTTTCAAAGGTGACTTAAAAATTTAAGTCTCATCAGGAGCCAGCGGGGTTAGCACTTGACATTTAAAACCACCAAATTTTTCTTTTTCTTTTTTTTTTTTTTTTAAACTTTTGCTCTTTTGAACTTTCAAAAGAGTGGGATTCCCCCCCTCCCCAACTTCTGTCAGCGTAGTTACTCAGGGCTGTCACCACCCTTCCACCTCAGGCTCTTGCACAGCGAAGCGGCAGCAGTAATCTAGGGGTAAACTCCCAGACCGTTTTCGAAGGAAGTGCTGCAGAATTCTGCAGAAACGGGCCAAGCAAACCTCCGAGGGGGAAGAATAATCAGCATTTTATGCAAACAAGGCTCCATTCAAATAGTCCATGCTGGATAGCTGAAATCATGAGTTTCTCCAGCGAGTCTTTGTCTTGAGAATCTTGTCAGTAAATTTAGACTGGCTCCTGATAATAGCATCAGGTCTGTCAAGCAAGAGAGAAAAAGGGGCAGAAAAGGAAAAGATAACACTGGTATTGCAACCGATATGTAGCTTGAAAGGGAATTGCAAACTAAGGATCAAATTATTAACTCTATAGGTTTTTGACACAGAAAGCACAAAGTAAATTTTTCAGGCTCTGCCAGTTATATGTGGGGACTGGGTCGCACTTTCTGAAGCTCCTCTCCTTCTCAGTGTTCAGGGTAGGATCAAATTTAGGACCTTTGCTCCAAGACAAAACAATTATCAAAGAGACAGAAGCACAAGCAAATGTTTTCTTGTCACCATGTCATTTTAATACCAAAAATGAGCTAAGTACCCGGGGACCAGGAAACTTTCTGACACCACTTACAGTGTTTGCCAATGTTAGATAGCCCTGAAAAACACATCTCAGAAATCCAGGGATTGCTGTCCTCTGGCTGACTTGCCGCTGAACCGGGAACTCACTGCTACTGGTGATATTGCTGCTACTTGGATATTTAAACATGAGATGCCAATGAAGCGCAGTGTGTGAAGTCACTGTAAAGGTATCAGTTTTGGTTTTTTTCTCCCCTGAATGCATGCAAACTTGCTTTCTGGGCATCTAACACAGTGACCTGCTGAGCTTGGCCCTACTGTCAGCCATCTTTGTATAGGGATGCTCGGTCCTTAGATGATTTTCTCCATTTTTGTGGCAGGAGCATTTCCTTTGTCGATATCAGGCCTGAATATCTGATTGTTCCACTTCTCCCAAATATCAGATATGACTAATGGCAGTTCTCCTTAAAGTATCCTGAATCACTGAGGTAATACAGAGTTTTACTGCTGCCATTATAGAGCGTGATCACATGAATGACTTCTTCAGCCTCTGATAAGAGGTCTCTCCTCTCTTCATTTGAAAATTTTATACAATGTCATGGAAATAGATGTTCCACTTAGACCTGATATCTAAGTCTCGTGATTAAGCTACTAGACTAAAACTCTACAGATTTAGGTGCCAGTACCAGCCTAACTACAGATTTGATGCATATATTTAAGCTTCTCTGTGCCTCAGTTTCCAGACTATACAGTGGAAATTAGAAGCCCTCAATGTTTTACCACTTTAGATCTTTAAAGTAAGGAACTGTCTGCTAGAGATTTCCCCCAAACCAAACACAGTGGAGCCGCTGGCATGTAAGAGTCTGAATACTGTGGTCATCATCTCTCAGTCCCACAGCAGAAATCGGAAAGCCAATGTAAAAAAAATAAAAAAAACCCATAAGCAGAGCAGCCCCGGGACTGAGTCCCAAAGGCGTTTGCTCAAGCCTTTCTCCTGTGCACCTTCCCAGCAGCTGCTAACTCAACTGCAGTATCTGTGTTCCACGGCACAGCACAGACCTGCTGGAGCCCTTCCAGCACAGATGGACCAAATCGTTCAGAGGCCTCGGTGCTGAACCTAGGAATTGTGATAGGCGAAGGAGACCGCTTAATTGCTCAAACCATTGCTCAAGTTACAGTGGGGAATCTCATCCGTTAAACCCCGCCGTGGGCAGAGCTGCCTGCCCCACCACTTCCATGGGCACATAGAAAGGGAGGGTCATGGTAGGGGAAGCAGATCTTGTCCAAGTCATCTGCCAAAGAGTGTCTCCAATCATGGGCACAGACAGGTCATTAGGGGAAGCTTTTGCTAAGCTCTTGTGGCTACACCACCTGGAATTCTATTCGGTATCTGAAGATTCCCTCCAGTGCTGTTGACAAACTTGGAAATCCACTTTCAGTGTTGCCCTCTGAACCATTGCTCCTAGAAACATTTCCACACATCAGCTTCCTCACTTGGGATGGGGTTTCCCTCCCCATCTCGGGCCAACGCAAGTCACCGTGAATCATGAAAACTCTTCTAAAGCTTGGGCTTAAGAGGGACTTATGGGGATGCCTAAGCTTTGGGCTGGTCCTTTGTAGTAGGATGAATTTCATCCAAGAGTATTTGCAGAAAACTAATACCCTGAAGGTAGGGCCGTGAAGGAACAGAAACCACTTCAAAATCGACAGATTATCTGCAGCATTTTTTTTCTAGGCAGTATTTTCCCAAATCCAGCTCAAACCCTAGAGGAATGAGAGACTTTGCAGCCTTTCTGAAATACTGCGATGTTGCTAAGTCTGTTACTAGGCAAAACATGTTTTAGCAGCCTCAGAAACATTTTCAAAACACAAGAGAAGATTTTACTGTTTGTAAACTGGATCTGAGCTTCTTTTCTTTAAGAATAATGAAACTCTTAATACTTCTAAATTCTCATAGTTACTGAGCAAGCAAATCAAAATCAGACTGGCTCGGTTCTATTCAGGACTAGGGGAAATGTGGTACAGCTTTGTGAATTAACTCCTCTTCATGCCCAGGAACACGGAGTTAAATCCAGGTGGTCTTTTGTGGGAGGGAGGAAGGAGGAAATGGTAAACTGTATCATATTCCTGTCTATCCCATTTTTACGAGGGGGAAGTGTCTGTAATCACATCAAGCATCAGCAGATTCACCCAGGAGCACAACGTTATGCACTGAACCAACACTATGGACCTGTCTGTAGAAGATGGTCCTCCTTTTTCAGGCTGAGATGATGAGAAGGAGCATCACTTCAGCTTTGGAAAGCTTTGTCACTGGAATCAAGAACAGCGCTCATCTCTTAGGCTTATCAGACACAGCATGGCATCCAGAAAAGCACGATGCCTCTAATATAAGTGTTCTGTTTATAGACAGTGATCTACCCATTTTGAGTAATGACAGAGGCCAGAGAATTATCTTAATTTTTCTATGTCTGGATCTCTTCTGAAACAGTACCTTGGGGTTGTGGCTTTAATTCGGAGTTGTATATGGAAACTGAAGAAACATTTTAAATTTTATATATTTATATATTCATGCACATATACGCACCCAGAATTAAAACAAGGAAAGCAGGATTTTTATCTCAAAGTAGAATTTTAACTTTCTGGTTTTGAGGATGTTTTGGAGGACTGGCATGAAACTTTTAAAATTGAATCCCTGAACTCGCAGATTCTGGAGCCATTCTGATTTGTGCCTCATGCAGGCTAGAGGATTTCAACTGCTTTTCCCTATATTAGTTCCAATAATTTTAATTTGGTCAAAGGCCTTCTTCCATCCTGAAAAACCAGCAGCCCATCATTAATTTTTCCTATGTTTAGCGTTTAACAGAGATACATGTTAGCCATAGATTTTTTAAAATTGCTTTTACATGCATAATAGTTTTAAGTGGTCCCCTGTGGTTTCGATGGCTTGTGAACTACATTGTGCTTCCCCTTCTATTTACTCTCAGGAAGACTATCAACACCTTTATAGGGATTATCACACAAGAATAAGAGGTGCTGGCAGTCAGATTAGATCTGTGGATGCAACCTTTGACAGTAGATCCATAACAAGATGAGGTACAATATTTTGGGGCAACTGGGAAATAATAGTTGTGTGAAATCTCCTTCTAGAGGAAACCTGTTCTTGTCTTCAGGTTCTCGAGACACTGGAGATCTGGTTAGACTTTTGTCTGACCCCGGGTAAAATGTTTGCCTCGGTGCCTAAATTGCAAAATAGCAATTCTAGCATTGCCTTTGCCTTCATTCCTTCCTTGTTTAAATCAGAAACTACTTGGGATAAGGACAGCCTCCTCCTGCATGACTAGACAGTACGTAATATAATGGGCTAATTGCAAAATAAAAAAATAATGATTGTGTGCTGACAAAAAAAACCCAAAATAGAACAGCTCTTCACGGCCATAGTCCAAAGCGATGACATACTACAGTGGTTTCAGCAATTGCCATCCACAGGTAAATGCATCTAAAGGTGCTTTGCACATTGCTGCATCACTATGTGATTTAGAGTAGCCCAGCTGAACTGAAGCTGTCGCTGGGAAGGAGGAAGAGAGGCAGATAGACATCTGTCCAGGAGCACAGAGAGCTGCTCTTCTACCTGTGCCAACAAGGGATTCAGTGGGGGAGTGGGTTTCAGGCTGTGTGGTGGGACACTGATGTTAATGATGAGCTCTGTTAATTTCAATATCTGCTCTCAATTTGTCTTAGTTTGGAAAGGAAGGATATGTCCTTCTTTGATGGACCCTTTTTTCCCAGTCCTCCATAAGCTACATGCAGGATGAACAAATAAAGGCTTATTTAATAACACCTGGATTTGACCAAAAGATCCATGGCAGCTTTGAACTTGATACCTGAAGGGTAAATTCTCTCTAATGACATCCTCTCTTGGCTTCAGCCTTGTTCATACCATTTTCTGCCCTTAACTGAGCTAGTCTGAGCTAACCATCCAGTAAGACTTAGAAATTATATTTAGTCTTCCACCTCTGATTATCTAAGCACATATAGGCTGAAAGTGGCTTGCCCAAAGTAACACAAAGTGAGGAAAATAAAATGAATGCCAGAATCCTCAGCTCCAGTCAGCAGTGCAAGCCCAGCATCGTCCTGGCCATCTGAGCTCTTATTGCTGTTATAGACTGTAAGCATGGAGAAGTATTATCAAGTAATTAATGATTTCTGTTTTGAAGAGACAAAAGTTGTGCTGTAGGGGTGTGAAGTGTGTGATGTTACTGGAGCTGAATTAGAAGCTGGAAGTTAGGCAACGTGAGTGCTCCCTGGGATGTCGGTACTCTCTCAATACCACATCTGAAAACAGCACTCTCATCATCTCCAGGTAGCCGCTGTCCTCTCTGTCCCCTGCCCCAATCAACTGCCCTGGCTCTGACAAGAAGCTGGGAGGCCACTGATGCCAACAGCGATGGCATTTTGTGACATGCCTGAAAGACTAGTCTGACAGCTCGGCGCTTTGTTTTGCATAAGCCACCCAAACAGATGGTCACCACTTTGAAGTTTCAGCCTGGCTTGTATTTGTAGGCAGGATCTACAGGCACAGATCTGAAATCCCCCATTTCGCTGAATTCTCTGTCTCCTGTTGTAACTGTGGCTTTGGGGTAGAGCACAGGGGAGTGGTCTGGGAGAAGACTCAAAAGGGTTTTTTACTCTAAGGCTACTTCTCAGTAATGTCTTTGGGAGACAGGGTGGTTTTACCTCCTCGGTAGCTCTGTGATCTCTGTCATTGACACTTGCAGAGCGACATGCCTTGAGTTGAAAAGCAGCTTCTGGGAAGCAGTGACCTTTAGGGAATGTCCTTTTGCCATCCTGTCCTATCTCTCAGGCTTCTGAACCTGTGTGCCGTTCCACAGTGTGCCCTGGGTGGCAATGCTTAGTGTTTGGGTTTATTTCTGTTTTGCTTCCTATCTGAATCTTAACGATGAATTATGTGGAGTATTTCCAGCAGGCTGGAATAGAGGCACTAATTGCTACTTCAGATCGGGAGAAGGGTCCCCCTCCCAGCAGACAGCTGAAGTGTCAACCAGGGTTATATTATGTCACAGCATCTTGAATTTAGAACCAAGACAGTTTTACCTGTGTGCCTGGTTATATTTGCAACAAGTATTCTTTGCAGTTGGGGATATTTTACCTCTTTCTCTGGCTTGCTCTCTGTGTTTAACATTCCCTGATAAAGTTGAAGCTTTGGGTTCGTTTTTGTCAAATGTTAGCATTTTCTTGGGCAAGAATATGAACCACAGACACAGTTCCTCGGCTAACGGCTAGGTAAGACCAGGGCTGGCTGTCAGCCCTGACGGCACTGTTGTACAGGTAATAACTAGTTTCATTCATAGTATCAAGCTGCTTTTTTCTCTAGCTACACTGAAAGATGCTCCTCTGTTTTTCCAAACGGGCAGAGCATGAAGTCACCAGTCTCCTTACTATCTCCGTCTGCAGGCGTTGTACATAAATGCTGCATGTTGGTTTTGGTAGATAACTACAGATCCCTGACAGACATAAGGAGCATAAGTAGGACCATGGGAAACACGTTAGACTTTCTGTATGTGCTAGTGGATCCACGGCAATCTCATGAATCCACCGATGGCATTCGTCCTTGAAACTGCATGTGTGCGTCTCCACGCGTATAAAAAAACTGCACAAAGGCAGGCTGCAAAGCCACTGAGTTCTGATTGGTATCAACAGCAAAAGGAAAACCTAAGCAGATCAAGGCATCATCCAAATCCCCGCTGGTTTGATTTGCTTCCTGAAGCGCACAGTCCCACTTCAGGAGTCACTATGTTTAAAACCGGGAGAGTCACTGTTAAGCTATCATTAGGATGCTGCCTAATTAATTTAAAGCATAAGCACATGCAGGGAGATTACACCAGGGCATTGCTAATTTGGGAAAGAAAAACCTACCACTTTGGGCTACGGAAATTTTCTTCTATTGCTCTGTTCCTTTTTGGTTGACTTGTCCACGGATTAAAGAAAATCTCCCGGGTGACCGAGTTAGCCGAAGCAATTGCGCCAAGGGGCTCCTTATTTTCAAAGCAAAAGGGCTTGGATTTGAGCTGGGGGTGCAAAAAAATTGCCTCCCGGCCCATCCCAAACTTTGCAGCGATGCTTGCCGGGCGGTGCAGGCGGGATGCTCCGAGGCCCTTCAGCACCGGCGGGCGGCGGGGGGGGCGGGACACCTGCCGCCCCCCTCACCCCTGCCACCTCCCTCGGTCCTCCCCGGGAGCCGGGGTGACAGCGCTCCTGCCTGCCTGCTGCGACCACCGGGGGATGCGACCCGAAGCATCCTTCGGCCCTTACGGCATCCCCGGGCCGCTCCGGGGAGAGCATCCCTTGCTGCCCCGCATCCCCCGCTGGCCCGGCCGCTCCGGGAGCGCATCCCCCGGCTGACCGGCATCCCTTCCCGCAGCTCGGCGCCGCGCCGCCCGCCTGTGGCGGTCTGGAGCAGCGAAGCAGAAAGGCGCCCGTCGCTTCTCGCCGCCGTAAAACGAAAGAGGGGGTGGTATGAGCGGGGAGGGAGGGAGACGGGGAGGGGGGGGGGAAGAGCCGAGGGGAAAAAGGGGCCGTGCAGGCGACTTACGCCCGGGCTTTGGGGAAGCCCATTGACAGCAGGATCTCCAGCGACGAGCCATGTTTGATGGTCCCCGCGCGGTGCTGCCGGTTCCGCCGGGGGATGACTTTGCTGTAGAGCTCCTCTTTGGCAGCCATGGCGTGCGGTGCGGGCTGCCCGCGCTGGGCCATCCTCACGCAGCCATCGCCGCCCGCGCAGGGCCATGCACAACCCGCCGGGGGCCGGGGCAGGGCCCCCCCGCCGCCGCCCCCGCCGCCCCCGCCCCCGGGCCGCCCCGCCGCGCCCACCCGCGGCCCCGCCACACGTGCGCGCCCCGCGCAGCCCACGCTGCCACCGCCACCACCGGCGACTTCGCAAAAAGGCACGGGCGGGCGGCGAGGAGAAGCCGCGGCCCCGCAGCAGCCCGCCCCCGCTCTTAAAGCCGCCTCCGGGAGGGCGGGTGCAGCCCCGGCCGGCGGCCAAGCCCCGCGGCGTCCACGGGGGACCGGGGCGTGGGATTTTGCGGGGGGTGTGTGTGTGTGGGGAGCTGCTCTGGGGCAGACCCACGGCGGGGAGGATGCGCCGAGTAGGGCCAGGGCTGGAGCAGATAGGAGAAAGGAAGGCTCACTTTAAAAAACAAAAAGCACGTGCACAATTATTTTGGTTTTTTACTTAGTTTGGGTGGGTTTGGTTTTTGGTTTTTTTTTGGAGAAAAAGCTCTGCGCCATAGTGACCTGACTGCACGGAGGAGAGAGCAGAGGGGAGGTAGGGTGCTGTGCACCGTAGCGCTGGGACTTCTCTGCTGTGAGGGTGGTGAGAGCCTGGCCCAGGTTGCCCCGAGAAGCTGTGGCTGCCCCATCCCTGGAGGGGTTCAAGG